>APFE031388198.1:828-46360 GCA_000404065.3 Pinus taeda | reverse complement strand
AGGGTATATTACCTCTCAACATGCAGAGCCAGAAGAAGTCTCAGACAATTGTGGAGGAGCCACGATTGGTGCAGCAGCTTCAGGAGGTTGTGGAGAAGCCACAACAGGGGAAGCTAAGTGGAGATTGAGTAGAGACATTTACTCATCCAGAGACCTACAGTAGGGGAAGCTTTGAGCCAGGTGGGCTGAGGGATCGCATGCAGCCATACCTCCAGGTAGGAGGCAGGGTGATGTGGATTGATAGTCCCAAGGAGGAGGGGCAGGATCCTTGAGGTACCCAACCCCTTGGATGAGACCTTGCTACGGGAGCCCCGATGTGGAGTAGCAGGAACTGACTGATTGGGTAGAGATAGATGCGGATGGAGCGGCAGAGAGAACGACAGTGCGGGGAATCCCAGGACAGCGCATAGCATGCAGGCTGCAGCAATGCGAGAGGCACAAGTGTTTTGCACAGTACTAGGTGGCAAAGAGAGGTGTGCAATGGTGCGAGATGCATGAAGATGTTTCAGTAGCACAGATGTCAGAGAGGGAACACTTGTCAGCAGCAGGTAGAGCTTCAGCATCAGAGTATGTTCCTAGCCCAACAGATTGGTCAGTTGGGAGTTTTTTTTGTTCCAAGTGTTGTTGGAGCAAAGTGGACCAGGCAGATGTGTTGCATGCAGAACATTCTAGAGTTACAGGATCGGGTTTGAGAGGAAGCCTTTCTTGTTGAGAGGGAGTGTTGAAAAGTGTGCAACAAGAAATGCTTGTTGAGAATGCAACAAGATGATGGAGCTTAGTGGAAGGAGTCGCCTTCACTAAGTGGTCCCGCAGGCTATTTTTGGCGCAAGTCTATTTTTAGACATATGGATCATGTCTATGGATTGCAGGTTGCTGTTTATGGATGATTGATCAAATTGGGAAAAATAGATGGACTTCTATTTTTAGATCACAGCGGAGTGACTGCTCAGTCTAAATATAGAACAGTCAAATATTATTAGCTCATAATAATATTTAGACTATAAACTTTGTCTTATTCTCTTGGAGCACTTCAGGATGAGCTACGGATGGGGTACATGCAGATCCCAGAAGGAAATATGTGGTTACCTATGGGATGACTAATATTTGCATGCAGGACTTCAGTTAGAACTCAAGTGAGTTGAGTTTAGTGGACTGGAGGTGCAGTTGATGGAGTTGTGTTCAGTTTAGCTTTGTTAAACTGGTTTTATTTAGTCTACTGGAAAATAGACTAGAGATTAGTTGGGTGAATTAGTTATTAATTAATTCACAAGTTATTAACTCATAATGCAACTATAGAATACATCAGTTAACTCAGTTGCATGTCAGTGCATGTTCAGTTCAGCAGGGACAGGTCTTAGAGGATCAGATTGCTATCAGTTGTGACTATAGTTGTGCACCAGATCTTGTACAATCAAAGGATTGAGTATGCCAATGAGGATTGCGTGGTATATCCAAGGGAAATACGAATTTGGATCATTCATTCATCAATATTCTCTTGCAGGATTGCGCAGTAGAGGCAGGCAAGTAGTGGAAGAGATTTGGAGATCAGATCTGAGCTGTATTGTGTGTAACAGAGGTGGAGATACTTGTGAGAAGTATTATGCTGTGTAATGTTACATGACTCAATCATTAATATACAGATAGTTGGGGTTTTTAGCGAGATGCTTTCCCCGGGATACATACTGTGTTAATGTGTGAATGCTCTTGATGTTTTATTGTTATTGATGCTGCTATATTGATGATCAACGTAGAGGAGATTATGTATTGTGTATGTTTTGCACAATAGTACATGATCAGGATAATCTCCATTGAATATGTGTTAAATTATTCAAAATTTCTACAATGACCACAGGTGATGAATAAGGACTAATGCTAGGACAAATGACACCAACTTCCAGGAGTTCCTTGATGATTTTTTCAATTTCATTCTTTTGGGCGAAAGGATATCTATATGGGCGCACATTTGGTGGTTATGCCCCTGGGACCAAAGTAATGCTATGATCATGTTCCCCTCTCGAGGGTGGAAGCTCATGAGGCTTGTCAAATACCTGTAGATGGTTTTTTAAGACTTGTTGCATCTTAGGATGAATATGAAGAGAAGTGATTTCGAAGGCCTGGATGGCATTAAATTAGGCTATAACTCAATGGTGGCTCTTTTTTAATAATTTTTCCATCCTATGCAAGCTTATGATAGAAGGAGCACCTGCTTGGAGTCCGTGGAGGGTATGTATGTGGTTATTCTACTTGAAGCTCATATATAACTACTAGAAATCCATTTTTATTGGGTTGAGTGTGCGGAGCCATTCAACACCCAAGACAATGTCACACCCACCCATGTTGATGGCAAACATGCAGGTCTTTAGGTGATAATCCCCCATTTGAAGTTTGACATTTTCACAACGGCCTTCACATTTCATTGTCCTCCCATCAAAAATCTGGACCTGGAAATTAGAGACTGCTCTGACAAAATAACGCACTACTTCAATGACTCTTTGATGGATAAAGTTATGCATACTACCACTATCAATCAAGACTACTACAGGGTGATGCTTAATAAAACCTATGCTTTTGAGAGTTTGGGGAGACGAAATTCCTACCAAAGCATGAAGTGAGATAATTGGTTCTTCAGGTGTAGCTATGAGCTAATTGTTTGGCTGGTTGTCCTCATCTTCCTCTTTTGGTCCCTCAAATGGTGGGGCTTCTTTAGATGAATTGTGATCAATAGTGTCAATTTGAAAGAATTTGGGTTCCTTGCATTTATGCCCTGGGGAGTATTTCTCATCACAGTAGTAACACAATCCTTGCTTTCTTCTTTCCACCATTTCTGCTAGTGACACCTTTTGAGTCTTAAGTGTTTGGGTAGTAGTCGGAAGAATCGACTGTGCCGCTAGTGCACGTTCTACTTCATGAGCTATCTCGCAAGCTGCCAGCCATGAGACTGGGTGTTGTAGTCAAACGTGGGCTTGTATGGTGTCTTTGAGACCACTAATAAAACATTCCAAGTAGAATGTATCTACTATACCTCCTGTGTGGAAGGTTAATGCTTCAAAGGCTTTGATATATTCTTGCATGGTGCCTGATTGTTCGAGCTTAGTAAGATGACCCAAAAAGTTAGATTCATGGTCAAAGCGATCAGAAAGGGCTTTTGAGAATATTTTCCAAGTCAATGGCATTGCATAACAACATTGATGCCACTACCACCATTGCCATCTTTCCTGGTCCAAGTACAGGCTTCCCACACTTAGCTTATTCGCATCATCTTTGATGTGATTCAATGTGAAATATTGCTCCATTTGTGCTAGCCATATGGTTGGATGAGATCCATCAAATTTATACATGTCCAGCTTGGGTGGTTGAAGCTGGGACTAGTGGTGGTTGCCATAGAAGTGAAGAGAATGGATAGACTTTCCCTTAAGGTTTTGATTAAAATCATATGCCTCTGATTGTTCCCCCAACTTGCCCTTTGTGATTGTGTTAGTTAAGGTCTAGATCTGCTTTGTTAATGCCTCCAACATTTTTTCAAGGGTGTTGATCTTCTCATTGGCCATAGCTTGAGCTTTGCTTTATACCATGCACTAATCTGGTGCACTTGTCATTACTATGAATTTTTTTTTGGGACCACCCGAAATTTTTATGCTGACAAGTGAATGGTACCACCTTTCTCAGCCCATCGACCTAATTCTTATGGGCTAAGTCTCCTAATTTTTTTTTTTTTGTACTCCAAAAGGAGTTTTACTCGTCGCTTAGGAATATTGCAGTAGCCGATTCCCATAAAAGTTAATTCTACCCAATGTCCTATGAGAATCATGCCCAGGTATAGGATCCACAGAAATAGTCAGATCTCTCGACGAAACCCTCAACTGCAGAGTATGAGTAGGAGTGTGGCAGTGATCGAACCCCTGCTGCTAGATCTGAATGGTGGATCTGATTGTTGCGACTGCTATAGAACCCAAACTGCTAGATCTGAATGGCGGATCTGATGGATCTGATTGGCAGATATAATAGATCTGAATGGTGGATCTGAGAGATCTAAATGGAAAAACTGATTGTTGTGGCTGTGACAGACCCCAACCTGCTAGACCTGATTTGGGAAAGATGATGCATGATCTAGAGAGAGACAAGGGAACTATGGTCTCAAGGAGTGTTAGGTGCTATAGATCACAATATACATAAGGGTCGGACAGTAGTACTCGGCCCAATATTTCAAGGCACAAACCAAGGAGGATCAACTGTACCCTTAGTCGTACAACCCAAATACCCTATCATACACATGAGTAATCTCCCTGAGTGTTGTTCTCAGTGTACTGTAGTAGCAAGATGGCCGATGGTTTATCTATGGTGAGGTTTGAAGAGAGTCTAAGGGGCTTCCAATATACCTAGAGGGTACTTGGAAGACAGTCCGTGCATGGTTCTATCTAATGCGCTACTACTCGAAGGGGTACCCACAGGGGTTACAAGGGAGTCCAATAAGCATGACCACCTCTTGTATTTCCTGCGTGCATGCCTCCCCAAATCTGTAGGTTTATGCATTCAATGACAAATCCTGTGGTTTAAAGATGCTGAAACACGTCTCTATCCAAATTTTTTTTTGATAAAAATCGAGATCCCACCGGCCCTGGAAAGTGCTCTGATACCACTTGTTACGCTCTTGGCCTATAAGAAGATATCAGAATACCAAATATGTGAATAAATATACCCAGAACAAAAAACAATAAGAAATAACAACATGTATTTTATTATTAAGAAAGGAAAGAAATGTTCAGTTGCCTCTTCGAGGGGGCAACCTCCAATAGAGTTGGGCTCAATTACAAAATAAGACACGATGCTCCTTAAGGGGAGTCTCTATCCTTTATATAGGATTCATACATGTAATACCATGGGTCAGTACAATGTTTCTTATTAATACCATCTATTTAATACCATGGCCCATGTGATCCCTTCTTTAAAGGCAGGTCAACCACTTACAATTATTAATATGGCCTTTATTGACTTTTTAACTAACTATAACTGTGACTTGACCCTATTACATAAATAAGGGGGTTAGGGTTGGACCCTAACAAAGGAGTTGTGGAGAAAAACTCAAACAAAGTTCCTCCGTCAAATTAAACCGTTCAAATTGCTTCAAATCTTCCAGGTAACCTCTTAATCATGATTTTGATAAATTTTTATGCTTTCTAGATGTTTTTTCATAATTTTGATCGTAGGAAATTATGTTAAAAATTTAAACTCTGCATACATGTGGGTTGGATATAGGTAACCCACGTATACAAGGGCCCTACCTGTGACTGTGTAAAAAATTAACCAGCATGTACGAGGGCCCTACAAATGACTGTGTAAAACTTTAACCCCTGTGTGTGCGAGTAAAAAATTTCAAACATTGATTTAATGATTTGAAACATATTTTTTGGTAGGATGACAATTACCTGGCATGAAAGGGAGCATAGTGCCATTGATAACCAAGTGATGGAGGATAAAAACACCTTAGATGCTTTGAGAGGTTGTGGTTTGTTAAAATTCTTGAAAATGCCAACCATGAAGGCGAATACTCAATTGCTTGAATTGTTGATTCACTACTGGAGTGTAGAATATGATGCATTCATGATTGACCAGATGCCCCTAAGGATCGAGGTAGAAGAAATTTATTTCATAACAAAACTTTCCCAAAGAGGTCAGAGAGTGCAGTAAACTAGCAAGACAAGAGGTAATTTGAGTGTAAAAGACTATGTTCGTATACACTATCCTGGCCACCCCGAAAAGGTTGGAAGTCATATTCCAATCAAGCACATAGAAAGTTTATCATTGAAAATCATACTATTTACCATAGCCAAGGTAAATAGTTATGTTTCTCTACATCAGGCTTCATGTGTGTCCATGAGCCTAGCAGTAGATTGCCTCCCTGTGGTCTTATGCTCATTATTTTTTGAGAAAGTACCTGGACTTCATCCCAAGGTATTATCTGCCATCAGTAGCCCGAGAGATCCACGGATGGGTAGATGGGATGATTTGATGAAATTCCTAGGGGGTGGTGATGTCCCCAAGACAACTTTTGATGATGAGTTTTTCCTTTGGTGGGATCAACACATCATTGTAGTCGACGAATACCCCTACGTTGGAATGGATTTTCGGGGAGATCCAGATCTAATATTGCCACTAGATGCAGCATGGGGGGCCATAGGTATAAATGATTTTTTAATTTTTTAATTTTAAGATTTTTTTTTGGATTTTTAATATAGATGAATTAAAAATCTTTTTGATGAGACAAGACACTTACAAAATTTTATTGATCATGTTTTAGATGTGGGACCAGTGAGACCTGATGAATTTCCTCGACATAGGCATCATGGAAGAGATGTCGAAGGGGCTGCAGCTGAGACTGAGAGAGTTCTCCATGCAGTCTAGAGGAACTTGGTGAGACTAACTCAGCAAGTACCCATGGTGGCCATAGAGGACTTACCAGAGGAGATGCAACAACACAGTGGTAGGAGTACTATGGGATTGGGTGTGACTATTTCAGCATATGGCCAATGTTGTTGTTTACTTTCTAGTTGCTCACCTTGAGCAGGATTGTTAGATAGATGATCATATCCTTTTGTGATTAGACATGATGATGGGCATAAGCCTAAATTTTGTAGGGAATTTTGTACCTAGTTTTGTATATTATTTTGGACACAAACACTTTATCTATATACAAAGGATTTTATGATGATCATATATACAGATGATACTTCGATTTTTTTTATGTTTTTTAATTTGATGAATGATTTATATTCCAATCTAATGCTTGATTAGCAATAATATTTGCTAAGGAATTTTCTGATCATGGAATGTGAACAAATGTTATGTAAACAAATGATCGTTGCAACAACCGAACTTTTAGAAATTGTTGATATAAATAGGGATCTCGTACCCGATAGATGTTATTCAGTTGAGATACCACCAATTGTGAATCTATATAGAGTACTAACGAATCAATAGGAAGAGATATCACTTTAAATAGTAAATTAATGACAACAATATATTTGGAAATATTATTCGAAGCAGGACCGATACATACTCCTCTTGAAACCATCAATTGGCCAAATGGATAATAATCACCCAAGCCACAGAAGCAAGGTTCTGGGTGTGTCTACTGGCACCATCAGCGAACCCTAGATATATCAAATCATCCATCAATACCTACCAAAGAAGATAAAAAAATATCAACATGATTAAAACCGATAGATAAATATGTACAAACATACAATATAAACAAACAAGTACATGCTCGGTTGAAGCCTAAGCAAAGTACTTCTTAAGGTAGATCCAATTTATGGGCTCTGCTAACTTGTTCCCTTCAAATTTAATCAATTCATAAGCTCCCTTTTTAAAAACACACTTGACAATAAAGGGACCATACCACATAGAATTAAACTTGCCTACCCCCAGGGTATCTTTTTCTTGGTCGTAGACCAAGATAAGGTCGCCTTCAGAAAAATTTCTAGGACAAACAATTTTATCGTATTGAGTTTTTAACCTCTTTTTATGGGCTTTCTTTATTGTGGTAGCATCTCGACGCTACTCATAAGGATGATCCAAATGAACGAGGTGCCATTTGAGACTAGAAGTCTCAGGAAGAAGTTCTACAGCTAGTTTAAGGGAAGGAATTTCACATTCAATAGGAAAAATAGATTCCAACTCGTAAAGCAATTGAAAGGGAGTAAAACTAGTGGCATTCTTAACTGATGTTTGATATGCCCAAAGTGCCAGATACAACATGAAGTGCCAACTAGATCTAGCTTTGTTAATTATCCTTTTCAGGATGATTTTAAGGGTTTTGTTCACAACTTTGACCTATCCATTGGCTTGAGATTAATATGGAGGTGAATTCTCTTGTCAGAAACCCAACTTGAGAGCCAATTTAGACATCGGTTGATTTTGAAAATGAATACCATAGTTAGTGACAATATCTTTAGGAATACCAAACCGAGAAATAAATTGATTGAAGAGAAACAAGGCCATTTTTTCACTTTCGTTCTTGAAAGTAGGCATGGCCTTAGCCCACTTATTAAAGTAGTCTATGACCACGATGATATACTTGTGATTTCTAGCCGAAGGCAGATTACAAGTAGTAAAATAAATGCCCCACTTTATGAAAGGACCGGCGATGATAACAGGGAAAAGCAAGGTTGGATGTGCACACATTTTCTAAGTATAGACTTGACAAGGATGGCATCTCTTGACCGCCTCAATACAATCTTTGAAGATCAAAGGCCAAAAGTAGCCTGCCCAGAAATTTTTTCGGGCACAACAAGCTCAAATAGATGACCACCAAAAGCTCCATTGTGGAAATCATTAAGCACTGACTTAGCCTCTTCCGAGGTTAAACAATGTCTAAGGATTGAATCAATCCCGTGGCGATTTAAGGTGTCACCTATAATAACATAATTCTTAGCAAGATGTTGCAATTTTCTATGCTCGTCCTTGGAAAAAGCTGGTGGAAACTTCGAAGTCTGGAGATATATAATGATATCTCCATACCAAGGATCTTATGAGGAAATAAGAAATAGATGTTCATAAGTAAAATTTTCCTCGTGAATGATTTCTTCCTTTCAAGGTAGCTCTGATATCAACTCTCCAAATAGTAAATATTTTTTAGATTTAGCCTACACGAATTCGAGGTTGAATTCTTGCAAAATGAAAATCCATCTATCATATTTTCCCCCAATCACTTGCCTACTAAGAACAAGCTGAAATGGATTGACGGCTGCTAAGACGAACATTTTTCAAAGTAGAATATAATGTAAAAGCTGTTGGACAGTATGGACAGTTGCCAAATCTAATTTCTCAATTGGAGAATAACACAGTTTAGGACCTACCAAGCCTCAGCTTAGATAGTAAATTACATGCTCACATAAGGCATCATCTTCCTGAACCAGAACCATATCTTTGCGACAATTAGGTGGACTCAACAATCGAGTAGAGGTTAATGCTTATTTAAAAGCATCAAAAGATCGTTGTGTGAAATCATCCCATAAAAATGGGACCCCTTTCTTAAGCAATCACATAAATCCTTTTGTGATCTCGACATAATTAAATATAAATCTCCTCAATAAATTTTCTTTTCCTTGGATACTTTGAAGTTGACGTATGGAAGATGGGGGAGGCAACTAAAGTATTGCCTAAAACTTGAAGGGATCTACATGAATCCCCTATGTTGACATGATGAATCCCAACAACTGACCAGATGTGACAGTGAAATTGTACTTATTCAGATTCAACTAGATTCTATAAAAATGATACCACTCAAAAATCAACCGAGGATGTTTAGGATGATCAATTCTCTTTCGAGAACAACCAGCTAAATCATCCATATATTATTTGATAATGTGCTTGATGTCGTGAAAAGCGTAAGACATGGCCCGCTCAAAAGTAGCTCCAACATTTTTGAGGCCAAAAGGAATCTTTTTGTACACAAACGTACCCAGGGACAAATAAAAGTTGTCTTGTGCTAATCTTCTAGACAGATAGTAATTTGATTATAACTAGAGAATCTGTCCATAAATGAAAAAAATCTCATTACCCCACATTCATCAATAATTTGATCAATAAAGGGCGTGGGGTAATTGTCCTTAGGACAAGCCTTATTTAGGTCCCTAAAGTCAATGCATACTCGAATCGTTCCTTGCTCTTTGTCTATGGGGACTGGATTAGAGACCCACTCAGTTAAAGGAATGGGGTATATGAAACCCGCCTTAAGCAGCTTCTCGACTTCAACGTTGATAGCTGCTGCTTTTCTAGGATTGGCCAGTCAAAGTTTTTGAAGAATAGGCTTAACATTTTTGTACGTCTTGATCTCACGTTGGACTATAGATGGATCTATTCCAGGAATTTCCTCATAAGACCAAGTGAACACATCATGAAACTCTTTGAAGAGATCGGTATAAGTTTGAATTTCTTCAGGGGAATAGTCAGCTCCAATGAAGACATTTTCAATAATGTTGTGATTCCTAGAGATGTTCACTGGTACAGTTTGTGAGATAAAAGTCATGTTACCTTCGACAGAAAACTGCACTGGGGCCAAAGGGTTTAAAACTGCATGAACATCCCTAGTAGAAAGACTAGACAAACTTGACTCAACTTCCTGCAAATGCGGGAGGAAATATCAACGATGATGCAAATCATCCCAAGGTTTATCAACACCCATCACTTCTTCTAGAATTGGTTATTTAGATGGTAAGATAGTATCTAAGAAATCTTGAGCAGAAGTCAAATCAAGGGTCTAGGCCAGAGCCACATCTCCATCCAGTTCCTCTGGTGAAAAAACAGTAAGATCAAAGTCTACAGAGTTAACAATAGACTGATAAGAAATTTCTGCTGTAAACATAGGACGTGCCATTCCACCTACGTACCCTTCATCTAATGTGGTGGTAGATGAGGGTAAAGGCCAAGGGTCTAAAAAATAATGCGTTCTAAAGAACTCTCTTCGAGAAGGTCCCTTGGAGGATGAAATAGAATTATTTCTAGCTATAGGAGAAGGAAGATCAAAAGTACCCATTAAGGAAGAGTACATTCCAACTCCTAAATTCTGTATAGGTTGTTTGGGATTGTCCATTAATGGAACATTAGACTCAGAATATGCATGGGAGTCACCCTGAGAATAATCCATTTGATCAACCTTTACAATTCTCCCTTCATGAGGAAAGCAAAGGATGTGAAAAAATGATGATACAATGGCATCCACTTCATAAATCCAATTCCTGCCTAAAAGGAGGTTGTAATCCAAATTTTCATCGACTATTTACACTTCAATATTTACCACCTTTCCCCTAACACAAATGGGAAAGGCCGGAATAATCCCATGCGACCTATGAGAATGACCACCAAATTTTGTCAACAAAGTTGGTGAAGGAAAAACTTGGGGTGATCCAATGGCCTTCCAACATGACATGGACATTACACATGTGGAATCTCCCTCATCGATAACAGTTCGAAAGATATTGGTCTTTCGATATGTATAATTTATTTGGAAATCCATATGATGCAGGAGTCTCTTTTTGATGTTTGACATATCAAATGTGATCACAAGAGAATTTTTTGGATCAATTGGTCTGATTACAGTGAGTAATGTAATCCTTTGCACGAGGCATGACCGGAGTACCTATAATGTTGACATAGAACAAAGAATTTGAGCCAGATCTTCTACAATCGAGTAGTTTTGGGCTGCCCTAGCATTAGGGTTAATGGTCAAGCGTTTTTTGGAGCCTTTCGGCATCTGAGGTATAGACTCATCAAATGGCCTCAATATGGAGTGGCTCTAAAACATCAGAAACAGACTTAGCCTTAGATGACTCTGATTCACCATAATAATGTGATCGCATGGAAACGTCGATATGTGAACTCATCAAGTAGACATTTGATGTATTATCCCCTTCCTGGTTCCCCCCTATGGGGGTACTAGTACTAGAGTTCGTGCCAACAAGTAATTGTTGCCCTTGGGGAAAAGGGTTAGTGAGGACAACCTGGGAGCTAGAAGACCCATGTTGAACTAATAAGTGATGAGCATCTTGGATCTTAGGGAAAGTATGAGTCAACTGATCTCCATTGCATAAGTTTCATGGAAAATTTACTTTTTTTTAGACATCTTTCTACCCCCTCCAACATCATTGCTGGGTTTGTTTGCATTTCCCTTCCCATCCTGATTCTTTTTCTTACCTCGTCCTTTATTCTTCCCATCGAATAGTTGGTTTCCTTTGGGGTTAGAAGATTGGATGACATTTATAGATATAGGTTGAGAAGGCATAGGTGTTGATGGTGATGCCTACATAGTAGAAGCAGTTTGTAAAGACAACTGCTACAATTGATTCAATAGGTTAGCCGTGTTAGCATCAATCAATCTGACTAACCCGTAGGCATGATGACTAGGCTTCGGCTTGGCTATATCAAGCTTGGACCAAGGAGAATCTAATAGAATTTTTTGAAGAACCTCGGATTGATAATATATAAGTTCTAACTATTGGGCCCTAAAAATGGCTTGTTCTTTGGTAAACACACCAGAGAGTGATAAATCCTTAGAGATATCGGGTTGTAAATATTTAGGAAACCATTCGAGAAAGAATTCTTGTGGAATATTGGCTCTAATCGTTAGGATATTCCAACAGGAAATAGTTAAGTATAACTTGGTCTAGTGTAGAGTTAGGTAAAGTGTTTTTCTTTACTATGTACTTTTGTAACTTACAATATGACGGTCACGATATGTAGTGATCTGACGGTTCATTCTCTCCTCAGTATTACCGACGCTTGATCCATGGCTTAACACCTGATCGGTCCATGATCTCTATTTAAAGAGCATGGAGGGTCATTTGTAGGTTAACTGTTCATGAGAGAAGCTTATGTAAAATTTCATTCTTTTATTAATAAATTGCCTGAAGTGGCCGCGTTGGCTCAGGCCGTGGACTGTTTCCCTCTTTGAGGGTTTTAACCACGTTAAAATACTGGAGTATTTATTTTGTGATCTTCTACGCCATTTTCAAATGGAAGACTGTAAGCCAACCCCTTCTCCCTTTCAGTCTGGATCCAAACTTTCAGTCACTTGTACTTCCCCTGAAGTTGATGCTACCTTATACTGTCAACTTGTAGGCAAAATTTTGTATCTAAACCATACTCCTCCCGAACTTTCCTTTACTGTTGGCCTTGTTGCTCAGTTTATACAAAACCCACATGAAATTCATTAGAAAGCAGCTAAAAGAATACTTCGTTATGTTCGAGGTACAGTTCAGTTTGGAATTCATTACAGTGCTAAAGTATCTCCTCTATTGGTTGGTTTCACTGATTCCGATTGGGCTGGTGAACCTGATGATCAGAAGTCTACTGCAGGTTATGTGTTCACTCTTGGTTCAGGACCTATTACATGGCCTTGGAAGAAACAAGGTGCCATTTATCTTTCTTCAGCAGAAGCAGAGTACTGTGGTGCTGTAGAAGCTAGTAAGGAAGCCTTGTGGCTTCGTCAGATCTTGTCAGAGTTTGGCTTTCAGCAGCAGCATCCGACTACACTTTGGTGTGATAATCAAAGTGCCATTCAACTATGCAAATATCCATTCCAACATTAGCGTAGCAAACACATTGAACTGCACATGCATTTGATCAGAAATCTCATTCACGACCATGTTCTTGAAGTGCAATATTGTTCAACCGATGATCAAGTTGCAGACATCTTTACAAAGGCTCTCATGGACGCAAAGTTTACTAAACTTCGATTTATGGTTGGAGTTCAGGAGGTTGTCACTAAGGGGGGATAGGCTCTAGTGCCTCCTTCCTTCTCCTATTGTGTCATATTTGTAAATCCTTCAATCCTATCCCAAGTTGTTCTTAAGGGGGGATGTTAGGATATTCCGACACATAGGAAATAGTTAAGTATAAATTTGTCTAGTGTAGAGTTAGGTAAAGTGTGTTTCTTTACTATGTACTTTTGTAACATACAATTTGATGGTCACGATATGTAGTGATCCGACGGTTCATTCTCTCCTCAGTATTATCGACACTTGATCCATGGCTTAACACCCGATTGGTCCATGATCTCTATTTAAAGAGCATGGAGGGTCATTTGTAGGTTAACTGTTCATGAGAGAAGCTTATGTAAAATTTCATTCTTTTATTAATAAATTGCCTAAAGCGGCCGCGTTGGCTCAGGCCATGGACTATTTCCCTCTTTGAGGGTTTTAACCACGTTAAAATACTGGTGTATTGATCTGTGATCTGTTTGTGAGCGGTGTCCTTTGCTGTTCTGTCTAAGGAACTTACCCTGTAAATTCCTACACTAATGAGCCTCTTCCTTCTCCTTCATTCCTAGATGTGATCCAAAATGTGGGTTGCCTGATCTTAGTGAAAATTAGCCAAAAGCTCAGTTCCAGCATCATAGCAGACATGCAACTGAAAATGGTTCAAAAGTATGGTAACCAAATCATCGAAAGAAGCGAAGGTGCCCCCTGGAAGTTCAATGTACAACTTAGCTACATTTCTAGTTAGGGTACATTGAAATAATCTCAACCTAATTGAATCATCTATCAGGGATTTTGACGGACACCATAAGTGGAAAGTGGTTACATGGTCACCCAGATCTTCACAAGTTTTCCCTTCAAATCTAGGTATATCTGAGGGAAGTTTGGTTGGGACCAAAGGCTAAACTGGGCTATATCTAATTAGTTCATTAATCAATTTAGAAAGATCTAGCAAGTTTAACATTAACAGGAAATGTAGTCGTGGAGGACCCTGAGGATTCCACCCAGTGTGGGAGGAATTCCCAACGTTCTGAAAATAATGCCCTGGAATTGTGAAGGCACTAGGTTTCCTAAGGTAATTTGTAGACCCACATAAATGATATGGATCTCCTTGTGGTTTAGAAGAAATATGATTTTGACCAACTCCTGCCAAAAAATTTCCGTAGCTCGTAAAATTTCCCCCTAGAGAGGTGTTAAAAGGCACAAAGATTCCTTGGTAAGGGTTCAATGCATTGGCGTAGGGAGAAATATTATGGAATGAACTGATAGAAGAATACAACATATTTCCCTGTTGGCTGAAATAAGATTGATTCCCAGTTCCAAGCCCACTAACTGTATGGTTAGTCCAAATTGAAAAGGATTATAACTTTGACTCGTAGAGGGAAAAGGTATTGATCCCAAATATGGGTTGGAATGTGGTATATGATGACTCCCAAAAGGGAAACCCTGAAAATAAGTTGACCCACTTTCCATGGAAGTCATGGATGTGGAGGCAGCTGATGGGATACTTAACAGAACCAAAGGAATCATGTTGGTCGACATTCCAAATGGAAAAAGCCAATGCCAAAGGCAAAAGCTTGAGTACTTCCACTCAAATATGGAATGTAAGTAGAGCTAAATAGAGCAGTGCTAGGAGTAATTGAAGGTATGGAAATCATTCCTCCTCCTTATACAGATACAGGAGTTTGCATACTAGTAGCACTCATGGTGGACGCCATGCTTCCAGCAGTGGTCATCAAAGGAAAAGATTGAAAGAAACCTAGGCTTGAAGGCTTGTTGGTCCAAGTCCTGACGTATAATAAAACATCTGGGTGAATGGGAGGAAGAGGAGAATTAAGAGCTAAAAGAGGCTCTTGAAGCTCTTCGACCTCAATAAAATCTTCTGACTGGAAGATGATTGTAAAAAGAACTTGAGTGTTCCTCTCCAACTCTCTACTTGTAGCAAGTATATATTGTGAATCAATAAATCAAACTGAGGATCAATCTTCGATGCATCTTCTACCATTGATTGAAAGTCACTGGAAGAATTGTTCCTACACCTTCGAGGAGAAGGGTCAGGACTCGTATACCACTTGTTGTAGCTCTGATACCACTTGTTGTGTATCTAAACCGGAAATATTATGATAATAGAAATAACCCAAGAATAACAAGATAGAAATAGATAGAAATGCTTCTTTATTGATCAAACCCTTATGGTAGGGCAACACCATACATTCACTCCTTAAGGAAGGAGAACATCCACAAGCCATATGCCTGTTCACACAAGAATACTTCTCTTCATATCTCTCCATGTGGAGTCTCTAGCCTCTATATAGGCCTCATACATACAATACCATGCATCATTACCATGGTTTCCTCATACCATCAACTAATACCATGGGCCCCTTACATTATTATTAACTACTTGTGGTCCCTTACATGACATGGGTTAACCACCTTATTTATTACTATGGCCCATCCCATTATTACATTATTACCTTGGGTACCTCCCTCGGTACCCCATATTACCCCCCCTAGGTATATAACAGGGTTGTATCTATCCTCCCAGTGTCTCATAAATAGTCTAGCATTGTTCATAAAGTATGGCCCCTCTTCAAATATTCTTTCCTTGTCCTCTAGGTTTGCAAAAATGACTGTGAAGAAGCCCTTTGCTCCTAGTTTTAAGTCTATATGTTTTTTGGCCTCCACCTTAGTTGTATCCATTTTGTTAAATCCTTTTTAGATGGCCAAAATACTATAAACTTACAGATCAATGCATGATCTTTCATATAGCATCGGTAATCTTCCAGTTTATTGTTTGGGATTACATACCTTGGTTTTTTCTGTGCCCTAGGTAAACACCTGTTTCCCATTCTTGCTTGCCATCGATTTCTCAGCACTGACACATATCTGTTGCTCTCTTTTTGCATTCCTTGCTGCCCTCCTCCACTGGTTTCACCCGCTACCATGTTCCTAAAGGAGGGGATCTCTCCTCTCCCCTGATTTCCTTCCATTGATCCCTTCAGCCCCGCCCGTTTTATTTCTCCCTCCCACCTTTCCGCTAACCCTTACGAGTCTTCCTCCCGCGTTTGGTTAACCTTCCTCTCGCTTCCCGGGCTTCCTTATCCATCCTTCATGACTCTGTAAACACTGTTCACTCAAACTCTAATCGCGCCGCATCAGGTCCGCCATCGCCGAACTTCAATAAAAATGAGAATGTTCTTCATTTTGAAGTGCAACAAAATTTTATTACCTCTCCTCATTTCGAATTAACTTGAGAAAAATCTCTATTGTTATAGTAACTGTTCAATAATGCTTTTAGTAAATCAATATGATACGTATTGCAGCATCAGATAATAAAATAAAGATTAGAATAGGATAAAGCTACTCATTATGAAAGAATATAATTACAGATTCAAATGTGTGCACATAATAGCCTGGACACCCTTAAGGTCCTTTTAACTAATTTTGAGGAAAATAACATAAGATTCATGTGATTATAGTGGAGTTATATTGATTAATAATAATCAAATTGGTATTAAGTTTTTGAGCTCAAACAATTATATTTTTCACGGGATAATGATGTCAAGAAGCTTTGTCTCATCGAAACCTTCGATATATAAATTTTAAAAGAAATTTTTTTAGAAAGAAATCTTGAAATGAAGAAAAGTGGTTTTGAGGTGATCGGTGCCAAGTGCAAACTCAATTGAATTTAGTCAAGACATTATTCAAAATTGGCAAAGTAGAGGTATTGCTGCAATAGATTTTGATATAAAAATGGGAAGCAAGAATTAAAAAGTTTTTGATCAGAAGAAAATGTTTCACTGAACATGTATGAGAAGGGCTGATTGTTTTTCATTTTTTTTTTTTATCTGCAAAACTATTAAGAATAAATTAACTACATAAAACAAACTAACTAAATTAATTCTATAGCTATTCTAACCATATACATAAAAATGACTAGGTATAGTCATATTTCCAGTGTAACCATTCTCTCATTTTAATTCTTACATAATAGCATATATGTACAATTCAAATGTTAGTAATAAAAATACAAATATAATTGAACTAAGAAAATTAAATCTATAGGTAGAATGCACAGTTATTGTTAGCAACTTAATTAAAATCTTCTTCTCTTGAAATTTACTTTCTAGTTGAATACCAATTAGATCATAGAAATCTAGATGGATTTCTATTAATGATTGGAAAGGTTTGAAAAGAGACGATAACATGTTAGATTGGGGAAATGAGCTTTTAGATCCGAAGGCCTAAAAAAAATTGTTAGTATTATTTGCAAATGTTAAACTATTAACAATCTTCCTTAAAGGAAAATTTTCCAAATATTTTTCAAATAGGCCAATGAAAAATGGATGAAAATCTGTTAAATACAATGGAAAATTATTAATTGGATTAGATTTCTAGTCAGATTGTGAAAATGCACTCTCTTGTTGACACTGCCTTTGAAAAGAAAGACGAAATTGATAAGAGATGAACATCGATTGAAATTGAAATATTAATAGCTTTTTATGTTCATGGTTATAATATGAAACTTTAATTTCCCAATAGGGCAATGCATCAATTGAACGTTCAATAGTAAAGTGCTCAATATGCCAGTGTAAAGTATAAAAAATCTGAAAAATAAAATCAGAAATAAAATCTGATTTTAAACAAAATAAGTGAGGAAACAAAAATAAAATAAAATCACTAATGGTACAACTAATGTTACAACACAATTGGGATTGTTTTGAAATAATTTTTTTTTCACACGGATTGACTAGAATAATGGAATTTGAATAATTGTGAACTCCAACTTGTGAATTAGAAAGAAAATTATGATTATGAGTAGGAATGAGAGCTTGATCATTATATGAATCATCAATTGGAACGTTTTCTCGAATGTTGAAATCATGAAGATAATTTGCTGCTCTAGATTGAGGATTGGTTGGAATAATTTCTAAATTGAAACATTTTTCATTCTCAGATGTTATTTGAATTTTCTCATGAGAATTCACTTGAGAAGAATAGAAATCAACATCTTCAATATCAGAGTAATTATTATAAACGACTTCACAATATTCTCTAGAATTCCCTTCGATCTCATCCAATATATCAAAACAAGAAGGAATAAAATTTCATGTTCATTAATGGCAAAAGAATGATTAATAATTGTTTCTCTATTTTGATAGAAACTTATTGGTAATTCATTTAGATCAATCTTTTTACTTTCTAAAATATCAATAATACCAAGAGGAGAAAAATTACCATCATTAAAAATATCAAGATAAAGGGAAAAATGTGAATCTGAAATAATGCAATTAAAAATGTCTCTGTTTGAGAACTCTTGTACATTATGCTCATTGTAAATTTTAGATTGTAGATCATTCCATTGTCTACTTGTGCTTTCTTGAAGAATTGTGCTTTGGTTCTCTGAATTTAGCATTTGTTCATCATGAAAAAATTTAGAAATTTGTATAGCAGCTTGTGTGTTATTATTTACTTTGATTGCTGCTTATACTTGATGATTTGCTCTGATTTTCTGAATTCACTACAGAGTAACTTTTAGATTTCAAGGCAAATGTTTCTAAAAAATTGTTGCTATTATCTTCTTGCATTTGATTAGAAATATTTTCTAACTTTGTGAGACCATTTCATCATAATTTATTTCCACATCCATATTGGAATTCTCATTTATGTTGGATGGGGATGAAACAAAGATTGAACTAATTTCATATGGATTGCGAATGGAAGGAAGAGAATAAATATATTCAAACCAATCTAGTGAGTCTTCATCCGTAGGTTTATCTTCGGCTTTAAATTTTAAACAATTCAAATGAAATCGAATATTACAATCTCTAATAGACTCATTTTCAAATTTTCGTAAATATTCAATTTCATCACATACCTGTTTATAATCATAGCCGTCAAATTTACAAATGAAAATTGTAACAAATTGATCCCAGCTATGAATTGAGGTAATTGTAAGAGTTCTACACTAGCTTCTAGCTTTTGCCGTGAATGTGAGAGTAAAAATTCTACATAAAATGCCTTCATCAATTCCTTGAAGATCATAATTTAAAACATTTTGAATAAATTTAAAGACATTATTAAAAGCATAAGAATTCCTTTTACCATTAAATTTTACCTAAGACAAGAGTCTTACCACATCGGGTGGAGTATTGGAAGATGCACGTCCATGGTACAACTCCAAATTGGAAGTTTAAACGGAGCCATCGTGATTAAATGTTAAATTCAAAAGACTCTAATAGACAACAAGTTTCAGGCCCTTCTTCTAGTGCCAAAATGTTGAGAGCCTCGAAAATTGCTGCAACAACATTGGGGATGACCACCTGGTCCGAACCTTAAAGCAACTCCTTTTCCATTTGGAATGGTGGTTCTGACTGGTTCAACTAGGTCCAGTTACCTTTTCTCAATATCCAATGGCTTTAAAATATGAATTTCATTCACCAATGGAGGAGAGACATCAAATCACTTTCTTGCTTATCAAGGAAGAAAGTGATTCTTAAGCTGATTTGGGGTTCATCTAATCCACTACTAAAGTTTGTCTCTTTAGGAAGAGGACTTAAAAGAATATAGAAATTAATTTAAATGCAAACTTATTCTAAGATACAAGAGAAATGAACTATTTTAATCCTATCTCAATTAGGTAGATATAGATCTAACTCAACCAAGAGCAAGATATTTAAAGTATTGGGATTTAAATATGTCTTGTTTATAATGATTATCAATTTAATGAAGTAGTTCAATTAACTGACCTTATGGATACCAAAATACATCTTATTGAGACATCTTAACTGAAATAATCAATCAACAACACTTACGAAATAGTTCGCAGAATGATTTTGATAATTTAATTAGTAACTTGAATTATTAAACAATAATATGCAGAAGAAGTTCTCAACATATCACTATTCAACAAATTAGTTTTATATGACAGGTTTCTTAGTAAATAGTTATTCAAAAATCAGAATTTAATCCATAAGAGTAGAGATAAATAATAACATAAAATTGAGACAAATTACCCATATCGACAAAAGTGCACAAATATGAAAGTAAATTGAAACATTCTTGTCATTATAAAATGAAACCAGCATTAAAATAATAGTATTCGAAATACCAATTTATTGAATCCATTTTTCCAGCTCTGGTCTCTAATATTCCTTTACAATGCCTAAGCTTTTGCTTTCAAAAGCAAAGTTACAATAGTGCAAACTCTGTTCATTATACATAACTCAGAATGTAAAAGAGAAACCTCAATAATCTCCAGATCTGAGATTCCTCTCCTCCCACCTACAACTCTAAATCTTATGACAAAAGTACTTTTAGAATTCCAAAATTGCAGAGGAGAGAAACCCATTTTTAGATTCTGCAATATGTCATTTATAATATTTTTAAAGGTATTTTTGAGAGGAAAGTTTGTTGAACAAAAATCTACCCAATCCAATTTTATTTGCTCAAAAATTCCAATATTTATTTACTAGAGCCTTCTCATTGATTGAAATCTTTTTCTCCATATCTTTTTTACTGTTTTTCTGCAAAAATAAATCAAAATAAATTAAGATGCAAAAATAAAATCAAGATGCCAAATATGGAATTAAACAAAAATAATCAAATTTAATTAAATAAACAACTGAAAAGGAAATCCAAGCTTTCTATTTATTCATGTGATGATTTAATTGGCCAAGGATATTATTGATGAATGAATATGCACTTACAAGAGGCTTGGGCAAATGAAAATGAAGAAAATAAAACTAAGAAAATTGATTTTGTTTAGAAATTCGGAGCTTGATCTTTTACCTATTTTTAGACCCAATAAATGATAAATCTGTTAGTAAATCCCCTCAGAAATGTTCTTCTTGATTTTATCTTTTCAATGGGCCATCCTAGGCCTCATTTGGCCAAATAAAACTCAATCTATGAGCCTCCAAAGTTGATGAGTCAAATCTGACATAATTATGGAGACTCTGTTGCTGCCTAAAAATTCAGAGTTTTAATTTAAAAAAATCTAATCCTAAATTAGACTTTAATTATCTTAATAATTAATTCTAATTTAATTATTAAATATAAATTAAATTAATTATTTTAATAAACTATTTATTAATTAATATCTAACTAACTAAAATATATAACTATTTATAAACTAATTAATATCATCTAATTAATAATTAAATTAAATTAATATTATTTATATATTAATTAATTATAAAAATTAATATTAAATATTAATTTTTATTTTAATATTAAACTATATTATCCTACCACTCCATTACCAGTTCACTCATTCGTACGAATGAGTTTGAAACTCAAATAAATGAATTATGAAGTTTGCTATGATACTTACGCCCCTTTGACTTTTTCGCAATCGGCAAATGAGGGGTCAGGGTTATCGAGGCTTTCTAAAATCATTTCGTTGAGAAGTTGTGATGCGATGTAGCGATGTTATAATTTTTTTATTTGTGGTCGAAATAAAATAAAGTTTGGTTAAGGTTTTTTTTTAATGAAATTAAGTGGGATGTATAATAATAATAAATGTAATTTGATAATTTTAAAAATGAATTACAATTTGGTTTAGTTATTTAGAAAAAAATAAAAAATAAATTAATAAAGATTCAACTAAAGATTAATATTTACAATAAATGCATTTTTTAAACTTAAACAATATAATTGATTAAACTTCAAAGGAGTGTCATTTACAAACCAGTTGACCAAATGAGACAAAACAAGTATCAATGGAAAGCTTATAAAAAATCGATTTCAACAAAGCAATCAAAACAAAAATCTAAGAAATGAAAAATTAAGAAAATCATAGGGTAATAAAAGTCCTAAAAGGCGTTTAGCCAAAACTTTTATAGAAAGGGTCCCCATTATTTGAAGTAAACAAGTCAAAAATGGGGGGGTGTGTTTTACCACAACATCATGGCACAATTGTCATCCTCATCTACCTCTTTTTTTGCTTTCGGTGGCGCTACCTTGGATTCAACAGCCTCTCCCTTATTCTTCTTCCTTAGACACTAGTTCGCATAATACCCCAGTTCCCCACAGTTGAAGCACTTTATCTTGGAGAGATCATTTTTCTTCCTCTTCTCTTACTTCCTCACAGATGCGAGCACTGCATCCTCTTCCTCCTCTTTCTTAAGCTAGACTCCTTTGCTGCTACGTCCCATCTTGGTCAACCGTCTGATATCTTATTGGCAAATAGTTGCCCACAATTCTTCCCAATTTGGAAGATTCACTCTGCTTAGAATACTATGCACGAATGTCTCCCACTCCTCATAAACTACATTTAGTGTGGTCCTCACCATCAACTCCTAATTCGATGTGGCCCCTATGGAGTCAGTTGGTCCCAGATCTCCTTCAATCTACCAAGGAAGTGATCTATCTTCTCCCCCTTCTGCATCTGGTATGACCGCAATTGATTCTCTAGTAACATCTTACTTTGCATGAAGGTGTGCTGAAACAATATCTTCAAGGTGTCTGACATTTCCTTTTCTATCTCCTTCTCGGTAATATGCTGGAACACATGATCCTTGACCCCATCAAGGATTATGCATTTTTCCTTGGCCATCGCATTGTCATACCTTTCATTTTCAGATGGGTCAACTAGGATAGCCACAGTTCTCAAGGCGAAGGCCTTGATGTGATGTCTATCTAGAATGGACATGATCCTGGTCTTCCAGATGACAAAGTTGGACAACTCATCTAGCCTATCCTAATCCTTCAGTCCATTCATGGCCATCTCTCTACTCTTCCTTTTGACTCCTCTGAGTCTCTACTTCCCTCCTGGAAGTTCTCTCTTCAGATCCCTCTGAGTTTCTAATTCCCTCCTAGAAGTTCTCTGCTAGACTCTCTTTGAGTCTCAATTTACCTCTTGGAAACCTTCCTGCCAACGATCGTGACACACCTTTCCGATCTTCTATGCACTTGCAATACTGATCCAAATTTCTTGGCTAGAAATCTACTTAGGTAGCGACTCCCTCTACCTTGGTTTCACCCTGTAAGGTAATGTTCTGTCTCGACAGCAACAACACCCCACGAGCTTCACTTCCTATAATTTTCCCATAGCTTCCTATGCCCCAGCAACTGAAGGACTGAGCCTCTAGGCTTTTCACAATCCCATCACTCGCTGAATTTCTCCACTAGCCAACTGCGTCAACCCTCCTGGTCTCTATGTGGCTCTTCGTGAGCCTCTTCTTCCCTCCTTAGCCTCTGCACTGACCTCCCTCTGGCTTGAACTGATAACACAGGAACTCGACGTCAACCCTTCTCTGCTACTTTCTGCTAGGAACAACTTATATCACTCATGACAATTGTTTCTACTGCAAATGCTCTGATTCTGCTGGTGCCTTCAACTCTTCTGTGATTTACAATGCTTTGATATCATGTTGAAATTTCTAAGTTTAACTCGTTAGAAATCCCTATTGCATCCTCCAGGGTAAATTCTCCTACTTGTTTATTACATTAACAAGTTATTTATAAATATAAATACTGAAAATAAATACAGATGCAGCCTTAACTCATATACAAATCAATGACTGAAAAATACTAAGATAAACACACAAGGGATACCATTATTTTTGGACAATCGTCCCTAGAGAAACCCAATACAGGAAAACTAGTGTAGCAGTTTTGAGGGTTTTATTATTATGCAGATTTATTGAGTACAACTAGGGTGCTGGACTGGCTCAGCCAACAGAGGTTGCTCTTCTTGGAGATAGATATCAACAAGTTTGCCTCATGAAAATCCTTCAGGTGCTTCTCCAAGACTCTGCATCAGCCCTGCTACCTTTACGTAGCCTCTTCAGTGACTACACTAACCCTCTGGCATTATCTTTGCCTCTCTTCTATGTACTCACTGCCCGTTGCTGCAATATATCACTTGTTCTAACTTTTTCAGCAAGCCCCACTCCAAAAAATCGAACTAACTAACCAATTTTGGTGTGTTCTCCAACTGATCCTCAAGCCTCCTCTTATAATTTTCTTGTTGGTCCTTCAACAGCAAAGGTTACATCTCTAATCAACAACTAAGATTAGATTTGGCTTGATCCATGTCATTTAAAACATTCTAACCCAATTTTATATTAATACCCATTAATATTTTATTTTTCCTAAGTTTAGACATAGGAACTCCATTAAAATTATTAATTATTTTAATATCTCCTTAATCGGGTTGAATCTTCCTAAACCATTTTTAGGTCTTGGAGATCTCATGTGCTTTAGCCCCTCCACCCATTTTTATGGATAAAGCACATCCGATGCTACCCCAGATCAACAATGACCTCCTCCATTGGTCTTGTAGCTGGTGTGGGGCCTGGCGGGTCATCGGCAAAGGTGTCGACCGACTCCACCTTCACCCTCACTTCTTTTGTTTTATTATCACATTGAGTGGTGTCCCCTCGATCTCCTTTTGGAATTACCATGGTTGGGGGCTCAACACTCTCCACTTATTTTTCTCTCGCTTGTTCTCCCATGCGTTCCAGAACTGCCTCTAGCTCTGATGGGTCAGTGGGCATTGCATCTTTCAATAATTCTTGAGTTATCTCAATAGTCTACGTAATACCATCATCAACATTTTTCTTCCATGCTTGCTCTTCCACCCGGTCATCCATTCTCTGTACAAAAGTTGACTCGAACCCTTGTGGGGTAGTGTCAACACGAATGTCTTCCCCTGGTGGTTCTACAAGGATATCATCCATCACCACTTATTCAATTCGTTCCTCAATTAGTACCAGTTCTTGTGTAGTAGTGCTAACACCCACGTTTCCAAATTGTTCTGTTTGTGTAGTGACAAGCTTCGACACTTGAGTGGCTGCTTCAACCAGCGCATCAAATCTTGTACCAACGAATTTTATAATTGGGGGAATGACCTTTTCCTCCTTAGAGTGTCGAGGAGTCTGATATTTCCTCGCCCCTCTTGGTAGAGTTGCAGGAAGGGAAGAATGAAGAACATCTTCTCCCATTTCCATCTAGACTGTACTCCCTAAGTCATGCCCCTCAATTTCTACATTTGTTGTTTGGGCCGAGTCTCCATGTGGTTCTTGAAGAACCGTGTCAGGTGTGGGTTCTTTTTCTTTTACCAATTCAAGGGTTTCTTCTGTCAGTGGTGTTAGTTCTTGTGTGATAGCACCACTTACAGTTTCTACTTCGAACTCCAAGTTTTCTTGGATGGGTGGTGTTGGTTCTTGTGTAACAGCACCACCTACACTCTCTTCTTCAATCCTCAAATTCATTTGTTCCAATGATGGTGGTGGTAGTCCTCCTCGAGAATTATCAATTGATGTTGAAGTAGCATCAACCATGTCCTCAATTTCCATCCTTTCCACTTCAACCGAGCCAACAGGCAATGCTAGTTCTTATGGAGTAGCATCAGTTGTAACATCTTCCATCTCTACTAAGCCAATGAGCGATGTTGGTTCTTATGGGGTAGCATCGGCTATGGCGTCTTCCATCTCAACTAATCGAATAGACGATGCTGGTTCTTATGGAGCAACATCAACTGTGGCGTCCTCCATTTCAATCGAGAAAATAGGCGATTTTGTTTCTTGTGGAACAACATCGGCTGTGGCGTCTTCCATTTTGGCTGATCCTTCGCCATCCTCCACCTCTATAGCTATAGTTCCCTCTAATTCTTCTTTCGAAAATTCAACAAATTTTGGCCAAGTTACAGGTGTTCGAACCAGCGCTTGAATTACTAGTAGCCAGAACAACTGTGATTTGGGAGGACTTCTAATACTTATCGAGAGCAACGGGTAGATTGCTCAATCAGTTGAAGACTTTTCTAGAGGAAGAAAGGCATATTCAACGAATGAATTTTCACATGTCAAAACCGAAGGGACGCTAATAGTTTAAAAGGATACTTGAACAACATTGTAAAGTGCCCTTTGTAGGTAATGTATCTTAACACGAACTATGCAACTTTGCCCTAGGGATAAGGTAGTGACTTACGATCATACCCCCTTCCTTTTTGAATTGTTGTTTCTCTAGCTTGTAAAAATACTTCCGGGAACTTCGACAAGTGAGCCTTCCATGAAAATAACTTCTGCCCTTCCTGTGGTAGTCCACTGATGACAGAGATGGCTTCCTTTGTGATAGGGATATTGAGACCTTGAATTGTGGAATGATCTTGCTCCAAGTTCAATGCAAATTTAGCTGTAACAGTCTTGTCAAACCCTTGCAATCTCTCAAATATGTATACCAGCCTACATTTATAAAGACCTACCATACATTTGCATTACTATGGACCAAAATTGTGCTCTTTGGTTCATGTCTCACAGCCACTCCACCCATTTTGTGATAGCTCGGTAGAAACACTCTGGAGTAGCAGAAAAGCTATCAAGAGGGAGTATCGACAGGTAAAGTTTTGTAGACATGCATAAGAAATGGTGATAGTGGGGTGTACAAATGGTGATGTTTAGTAAGATGGGAAAAGTCCACGGCAGGCTATGGAAATAATGGTGAGCCATTTTGGTAATTACTCCGCAGACTCCAAAGGGACTGCTTCATTAAATCTAGTATCTATTGATAAATGTGGAGAGTGAGGTAAAAATCATGGAGTGGATGTATTGGTAGATGATTTTTATGATGATGTCGACAAATCAATGTTGAAATTGACTACACCACCATTTTTAAATATAGTTGTACCTCCCCCAACTGAAAAATGACCATTTGTATTCTCCTCAAGTCATGTCAAAAGAATTACTAATCAAAGCCACAAAGTTTGCTCAGGGACATACTTGGTACTTACCTGGCGGAGTGACAACACAGAGGAGTAACCACAGTGATGGTGTAACAACATCCGGGGAGTAACAACATCAGGTACTTAGAAAATTTTTGCACCACGGAGTAGCAGCACCAGAGGAGTAACAACATCAAAGGAGTAACAACACCGGGTACTTATAAAAACTTTCACCATGGAGTAGTAGCACCAGAGGAGTAATAGCATCAGAGGAGTAACAACACTAGGTACTTAGAAAAAATTTCACCACAGAGTAACAATGCTGAAGGAGTAACAACATCGAACAAGTAAAAACATCGAACGAGTAATAGCACTAGGTACGTAGAAAATTTTTCACCACAAAGTAGTAGTACTAGAGGAGTAATAACATCGAAGGAGTAACAACACCGGGTACTTAGAAAAATTTTCTTGCCTCCATGGGATATAAAGACCAGTGGTAGTACCTGCAAAAAAAAAATTTGAGTGGTAACAATCTCTCTCTCTCTCTCTCTCTCTATATATATATATAATATATTATATATCATAGGATGTAGAGGAGGAGTTCTTTGCACTAACAACCTTCAAACTAGATTTATGAGAGAGATGTTTGATGAAGGCATATTTAGAGGTTAGACGATGATACAGTTTGAGACGATGTCCATTTACAATAAAAGAAGCATGTGTACTATCAATCATGATAAGTATGACAATTCCATTATCAAATACCTCATCAATCTCATAAGGCCCCATCCAACGAGAGCAAAGCTTCCCTTTAAAGTCCTTAAAACGAGAATCATAGAGTAATGCCCAATCCCCTTTAAGAAACACCTTATTCTTAATAAATTTATCATGCCATTTTGTTCTCTGTTACTGAATCATGGCAGCTTGATGGACAACCATTAAACGAATTTCGTCCAAGTCATTTAGCTATTCCAGCCAGTGTTTCTAGGCTTTCGAAAGGTCCAACCCTACTTTGAGAGAAATTCTAAGCATATTGATCTCAAATTCTATTGGAAACAATGAATATTTACTGTAGGCAAGCTTAAACAGTGAAAACCCTATTGTATCACGCCATGATGTTTTGTATGCCCAAAGAGCTTCAAGAAGTTTTTCAGCCCAATATCATTGATGCTTTTCCACAGTCTTTGTGAGAATGTGTTTTAATACCTTGTTCGTGCTTTCCACTTGACCATTTGCTTGAGGGTGATATGGAGATGTTATTTTGTGCTTGATCCCATACTTATTCATAATCCTTGCTAGCATATGCAATGTAAATTTCATTCCCCCATTTGAAAATATCTCTCTCGGGGTGCCATATTGAGAAAAAATCTCTTCAAACAAAAACTCTGAGACAACCTATTCTGTGGCTTTTGTCACAGCCCTGGCCTTAGCCCACTTTGTTAGAAAATTTGTGCAGACTAAAATACAAAATTTCTGATGTGAAGAAAAATTAAATGGGCCAACGAAATCTATAGCCCATTTCTCAAAAGGTTCAAGGACCACTTGAGGCTGTAACGACATTTCATCTGATCAACCAGGCTGACCCTTCCACTGGTAGCTATCACATCTTCAAAAATAATCTCTTGCATCCCAAAAGATGGAGGGCCAATAATATCCCATTTGTAAAATCTTATGTCTAGTCTGTTTGTCTTCAAAATTTCCTCCATAGGGGCCATCATGATAAGCCTTCAGGACATCATAGATGTCATCTTCTCCTAAACAGCATCAGATCTGCTGGTCGATTCATGTATAAAACATATATCCTGATATCCATGAATAACGAGTACTATGACAAATGATCTTTCATTGTTCCCTGTATGACAAATTCTTGGGTACCTTCACTATAGCAAGATAATTAGAAATACATGCATACTATGGAGTGAGTAGAGATTGAAAAAATATATTCATCCAGAAAATTATCTTTTATAGGTTTCCTTTCATGATTAGTATCTAATCTAGATAGGAAGTCGACAACTACATTATCCTTGCTTGGTTTATCTATGATTGTAATGCTAAATTCTTGAAGTAATAATAACCACCTTGTGACACACCTAGGAGTTATAGGTTTATTCATCAAGTACCTAATTGTTGTATGGTCAGTATGCACAAAAGTAGGATATCTAGTAATGTAATGCCAAAATTTATTAACAACATAAATAACAGCCAAAAAATCCTTTTCTGCTACCGTATAGTTTAATTCAGTAGGTGTCAAATTCTTGCTAACATAGTATACCGTAGATGGCTTCTTGTCCTCTTGTTGTCCCAAAACTTTCCCTATTGTTGTTTGGGAGGCATCAATGTGGATGTGAAACAAGAGTTCCCAATTAGGGCCTTGCAAGATCAGAGCTTGGTAGATTAGTTCCTTGATTTTTACAAAAGCCTCTTCACACTCACCTGTCCAAAAAAATTATGCATCTTTAGTTAACAGCAAAAAGTCAGGATGCTATTCTAGAACTTTTTTCTATAAACCATCTATAATAGCTAGCGCAACCA
The DNA here is from genome assembly GCA_000404065.3 of Pinus taeda. Lineage (NCBI taxonomy): Eukaryota > Viridiplantae > Streptophyta > Pinopsida > Pinales > Pinaceae > Pinus > Pinus taeda. The sequence goes on along the minus strand of APFE031388198.1, from coordinate 16,906 downwards.
ATAAAACATGTACCAATTTCGGTTTCTTTGGTATAGGAAAATTCAATATTGCCTCTACCTTGGATGGATCAACTTGAATTTCAGTAGCTGAAAGCAAGTGTCCCAACATTATACCCTCTTATCTCATCATATGACACTTAACTGTAATTAGAGAAACATGCATTTGTATGCATCTTTTAAGCACCTTCTCCAAGTTTGCCAACCCTTCTTCAAATGATCCCCCATATGGTGTAAAATCATCCATATAAATCTCGACACTATCATTCACTATATCTAAGAAAATCCCTAATATTGCCATTTGGAAGGTAGCAGTGGCATTACAAAGACCAAATGGAAGGTCTTGGTATGTGAAATTTCCCCAAGGGCATGTAAAAGTGGTTTTATCCTAATCCTCGGGAGCTATTTGGATTTGGTTATACCCACTAAACCCATCCAAGAAATAAAATAACTTCTTTCCAGCTAAGGTATTAAGGACATGGTCAATGAAGGGTAAGGTAAAATTATCCTTCAAGGTTGCTTTGTTCAACTCCCTGAATTCCACACGAATCCACCACTTACCATTCTTTTTGGGAACAATAACTAGCAAAGACAACCATTGACTATCTAAGATAGGGTAAATAAATCCTACATTTAGTAATTTCTAAAGTTCGTCCTTGACAATTTTTTTTATAGCAAGGTTCATTCTTATCTAGGGTTTTCTCACAGGCTGACAATATTCTTTAATGTATATATGATGAGTGCACAAATTAGTAGGGATACCCTTCATATCTGTATAATCCTATGCGAATGCTTCCTTATGTTCACGAAGGACTTTCATGAATTGTTCAGTCTCAGATTGTGAAAGATTCACGTTAATATTCAATGTCTTACCTGGCTCAATTTCCATAGGGATACTGTCACAAGGTGCAATTACAGGAATATCTTCATCTTCAATGCTTGATTCAATAGTTTCCTGTGTTTCACAGCTCATAATAGATTCTAGAAATTGATGAGTTGTATAAAAAATGACATGGGGGCTACTGATAAAAGTATTAATAGTATCATCTTCCATTTGATTTTTAAAATAGAGGGCTTGTCTAATAGTAAGAACTGATTTGGTTTCCTCGCTTTTAGCTTCAGGTCCTTATAAAGGTAGGGAATTTTGTTTAAATGTTGTTTTACCTGATGAATTTGGTTCCACAGGGGGGTAAAGAATAAGGTTCTTTGTATCTTCCCCATTATATATCACCATATTTCTTGATTGGCATCTAATATAGGCATTTGCAGTTGCTAGCCAAGGTCTTCCTAAAATCAGAGGGTGACCACTAGCTGGGGATTATGTATGTAATACCAGAAGATCAACGGGATAACACCATGAGTCTACTGAAATTGTTATGTCTTCCAATTTTCCTATCAACCTTACTATAGATCTATCTACTAATTCCAAGACAGTATGAGTTGGCTTTAAATTTTGTAGACCTAATTTAAGCATAGTTTCAGATGTGATAACATTAATTGCAACCCCCAAATCTACCAATACATTCGAGATGTCAACCTCGTTATTCTGCACTATCAGAATTGGGTTCCCTGGATCTGCATATTTTATAGGTACAGATTTTCCCTGTATAATGTCTGATAGATTCCCCATAACATGAATGGTAAGAGGATATTTTTTTTCTTTCCAGGTTACTTGGAACTGTATTCTCAAATTGTCTTAGCATAAATAGGCACATCCTTTGTTAGGGCCTAGATCTACCTTAGGCTGAAGGAAGGCAAAATTCAGGGTAACACAAACCACACTCAGCCTCGTAGTTAGCCCTACGAGGACAGGATAGGGCTCTCTCCGGGTCATGCACAGTGAAAAATGAATGAACGGGGTCTGAGAATGACTTAAAATGGATACTGATTTTAGGCTAGGTAGATAAATATGAAAGAGGTTTTTTGATGAATGACTGAGTTTTCTGGGATGTATGGGACCAAGGAAAAGCATGAGCAGAGAGTTTAACTCAAAGACGCAGATTATTTCATGAGGCAAGACAGGCATAAAGCCTAGCAATTAGATTTGAAATAATATGAAGTGGAGATATTTTTTTTTTAAGAGGGTGAAAAGGGCATAAATACATGAATCCTTTTCAACAGAAGAAAACACAGAACGTGAAAACTTTCCCAAGGCAAAGCAGTGAACTGAATTCTACCTTTTCTTACTTAAAAGCTTTCACTGGAAATGATTTTTTAAATGAACTGTGAAACATAACGAAATACATATGAAACAGAAAGAAAATACATTTTCTAAACTCATGCCACAAGAATCTCATGAACCAGAGCTGCAACCTTTCATTAATTCTCTGTCAAAATGTACAGTGAGTAACTAAGTTTCTCTCCCATCGTTTCCCAGAAATTCCAACCCCTTACAAATGATTTTTCTTCTAATAAATAGACTCAATCTGTGGGAAAACAAATTGACACAAATGGGGAGTTGTTTAATCATTACTAACTGAAGATGAAAAGCCAACCATCGCTAAAGGGGCAGCGTTACATTTTTGACTCTATTCTGTTGATGACCACTAGGAAGGCGAAAACTGTAGCTGTATCTCCCTTTAATTCGCAACTAAAAACAAAAGTAGACCATGTAGCTTATTTCTCTACATACGATCGATGTTCTTCGTTTTAGATTTAGGCATTTCAGTCTTCAACCGTTCATTTCCTTTTTGCCGTTTGAATAAAAATTGTCAGTTCGAAACCTTTCGACTCCGGCACGCAAAAGAATCTTGTTAATACGGGGAACATGGAACACTCGATTTATTTGTAACTGCAGCTGTGCTGATTGGTTTGTCAAGTCACGACCATCCTGAGAAAAGTATTTTCATAGTTGTAAAGTGTGATTCTTCAACTTCAATTTGTATAAATTCAGCAACACTGAGAATAAGTCGATTCTCAAAATCATTATCATCTTTCGAGATATATTTATACCCATACCTCACAATACATCTGTACATATGGTATACTTTTGGCCCAACATGACCAATAAGATAATGTTCTTCAGCAGGGACAAATGGAATAGGAACTGATTTGATGCACACAAACACAAGTACTTGATGAAATGCAGGAAGATTTGTGACAAAATGTGAGAATATAGCAGGAACCGCTGTGACCAATTCGGTATAGATTAATCCAATACCAGGAACCCGCACAATTCCAAGGCTTGGTCCAAGTGTGAGAATCCATTCCATAGAAACTTTGTTTTGTAAGTCGAACATGTAATTTCTCCATGTACCATAATTCCATACATACATGACAACCATAAATATTGCTGCCAAAGCAAGAGGACCCCAGCCTCCCTTCGCCATCAGTTCACTTGCAACGAAATACCCACTAGAAAATCTACACAAGTTATGAGCAATTTAATGTCGATTTGGAGGAGTTTCGGGTGTTTTTTGGATGATAGGCTGTGAGCATCGCGCCACTTTCCCAGAGCGTCGCGCCGTTTGAGTGCGTCGTGCCCGTGTAAATTTACACTGGGCAACTTCTCCCAGAGCGTCATGCTCCTCCAGTGCATCGCGCCACCTATTGTGTGCGTCGTGCCAGCCTCTAAACATTGAATTCGCTCACCCATTGTTTTCTCCATTATTTTCTTGGTCTCAATGACGTTTTTAGTGTGCATATGGAGTGTTTGAAACATCATAATGACATATGTACAAAAGGCTTTGAAATTCCACTCATAAAAACTCACTGTTATAATGATTTCATTAGCACTTCCACATATCTCTTGTTTTCATTTGACTTTGGCTGAAATGAACTTGCTTTGTCAGCTTGCAGGGATGATTTGCAGTGGATCAAGGTGGCATCGAAAGTTTCGTGATTGAAAGCTTTTGAAAAATCACATATTTAAAAACAAATTTAATGATTTCTTCTTCAAAACAGAGTTTTGAAGAAGAATCTCTCTTGAGCATTATTTGATGATGAAAATTTGTAATGGAAACTGATTTGGAACCTATCATGCAGACTAAGTCGACAAAATCCTAGACCTAATGACTAAAATAACATTTTACTGACTTAGACATCAAAATAGACTGTAAATGACCTTAAACTTGATTCGACAAACAGACCTAAGCCAACAAGATAAGACATGAGGGGAAATGACTGACAATAACCTTCCGTCAGACTATGGTATGCCCCTAGCGGAATGCAGAATAAACGGAATGAGACACCTAAAAATGAAATGCAATAAGAGACATGATCTCTAAGAGAGGGCTGAACAGATTGGTTCTAACATTGGCTCCAATGGGGATGGCAGCTCCTTGGAGGTGGCGAGAACTGCAGATCTTTGGGTGAGCAGATAGTGCCTTCGTCCATTGGGCTATGGAGTCATTATCTCGACAACTAACACAAGACTTTGACTCATTTATTGACTGAAACTTGACTAAAAGCGACTCAAGTTTAAATTGAAACGACTGCTAAAATGACTAAAAAAATTGACTTTAACAAATTAATTCAAAAATTACAAAGACCTGAACTTAAAACTTAAAGCTTGGTGGCAGTACATGGCCACCTGTGTTTCTTACAAGGAAATATACGATCAAACTATATCAAAATGCCAATGTAACCAATCAAGCAGATGCCTTCTTGATTGATTCTCCTGATCAGATCTCCTGGTAAACAACCGATATTGGTAATTGGGCATCTAAAAACATAATTGACCATGATCTCCTTCATCACTGAATACTGCAATAATCACCTTCACTGTTGACTGCAACAGATTTGCCAGAGGATCTTGAAAAACATGAATATGTACCTCCTGCTGAGGAAACAAGATGTCTTTTTCTTTTGATTCTGAGCTTCCTTCATAATGTACTTCAGAAAAAGTATGGTCCTGGTCCTCAAAAATTTCTAAACAAGTGGATGAGCAGATTTCCTCTTCAAAGAGCATTTCAAAACATGAGACATATGAAGAGGAATCTGAAAGGGAATCCTGAATGGTCTGATCTTCTGAAGTTTGAATATATTGTAGATCATCTTCATATGATACGACAGCCAGATTGTCTTTGCATTCAAAGAAACTTCAAATGATTCTTGAAACCCAACACTACCATTTATATCATCTACCACATATTCATCCAGAGAAACCTTTTCACTTACTTGACTGTAGATCTCATATTGTTGTTTATGAACTGACTGGATTACCTCTTCACAAAGGCTTTGTTCTAATGACATGAGAACATTTGGATTCAAAACTTTGTTTTCTTCATCCCAGATGATTTTAGCAGCAGAGTTCTCTTTCATGGGACTTAGTACAAGGTTTTCTTGGTCATCACAATCTGAATCTACATCTACAATGGCTGTCTTGACATTATCACATTCTGGAATTAGAACTGGACTTCCTTGCATGCTGTTTTCTTCTATGGACAGATCTGAAACGACACTTTTTCTTTCATCACTTTCAGTCGTATGGACATCTTCAACCTGCTGATCTATAAAGCTGTTTACAGGACTGTCATCCTTTTAAGAAGAGAACGAAGTTCCACCATCACCTTCTTGACCATCTGCACACTACAGATCTTCGTTAACTGGAGCTGTAACATGACCATTCAAGAGTTGATCTATCTCATCTTCAGAAATAGGAGATAATATTTTTTGTTTTCTTCTGCTCAAACATTGATTGTCTTCATTAATTTCAAGAGAAGGAGTATACAAATTTTCCTCATATTGCTGATCCATTTCATGTAATTCTTGTTGACTGTTAAGATGCAAAATTACTTCGTCTTCCATCGTACTAAAATCCTGATTCTGTTGCAAATTTTCATGATCCTCTTTATGCTGCTGAAGTGTTTTTTCATACAATGCTTCCATGATTTCTCCATCCATTAAGTCATCACGCCCATAAAAATTCTCAAGATCTTCAATAAAACTATGAACATGGCTACAACAGTCCTGAACTAAAGCCAAGGATGGATACGATTCTTTATACCTTTCAAAGAACATTGTATGAAAATCTTTTAAAAAATGAATAGAAGCAGGTGGCAATCTTTCATACCAAGATCGGGCTTCATATTCCAGAGTAGCCATAAAAATTTTCATCAAACAATCTTCAGGAAAATTGATCTTTAGTTTATGCACATGAATGTGAAATTTCACTAGATGAAGAGCAGCATCATCACCTTCCACATTTGTGAACATGGGAAAATTCTGAAGCCAATCCACCTTGGGCATTTTATTCGAAAAACCTGGGATGTGATATCAGCTCATGGGAGCGTATCTTCTTGCAACCTGCTCCATTTTGAAAATCTCAAAGCTACTAATCTCTCTACAGTGGAGTCACCATGAAGGATTGATTGCTGGATTCTTTAGTGAATGGAGTCGCCAGGTGAATGATTTCAGCCTTCTTATGTCTGATCGTTGTTCACCATCAACAATCAGCTCTGAACTTGAGATATGTACTGGGGCAAAATAATCTTCAAGCACACCATTTTCGTCCCCAGCAAATTCGCCACTATGTTAGGGCCTAAATCTGCCTTAGGCTGAAGGAAGGCAAAATTCAGGGTAACCACAAACCACGCTCAGCCTCGTAGCTAGCGCTATGAGGACAGGAGAGGGATCTCTCTGGGTCATGCTCAGTGAAAAATGAACGAACGGGGTCTGAGAATGACTTAAAATGGATACTGATTTTAGGCTAGGTAGATAAATATGAAAGAGGTTTTTTGATGAATGACTGAGTTTTCTGGGATGTATGGGACCAAGGAAAAGCATGAGCAGAGAGTTTAACTCAAAGACGCAGATTATTTCATGAGGCAAGACAGGAAGAAAGCTTAGCAATTAGATTTGAAATAATATGAAGTGGAGAGATTTTTTTTCTAAGAGGGTGAAAAGGGCATTAATACATGAATCCTTTTCAACAGAAGAAAACATAGAACGTGAAAACTTTCCCAAGGCAGAGCAGTAAACTGAATTCTACCTTTTCTTACTTAAAAGCTTTCACTGGAAATGATTTTTTAAATGAACTGTGAAACATAATGAAATACATATGAAACAGAAAGAAAATACATTTTCTAAACTCATGCCACAGGAATCTCATGAACTAGAGCTGTAACCTTTCATTAATTCTTTGTCAAAATGTACAGTGAGTAACTGAGTTTCTCTCCCACCATTTCCCAGAAATTCCAACCCCTTACAAATGATTTTTCATCTAATAAATAGACTCAATCTGTGGGAAAACAAATCGACACAAATGGGGAGTTGTTTAATCATTACTAACTGAAGATGAAAATCCAACCATCGCTAAAGGAGCAGTGTGACATTTTTTACTCTATTCTGTTGATGACCACTGGGAAGGCGAAAACTGTAGCTGTATCTCCCTTTAATTCGCAACTGAAAACAAAAGTAGACCACGTAGATTATTTCTCTATATACGGTCGATGTTCTTCATTTTAGATTTAGGCGTTTCGGTCTTCGACCATTCATTTCCTTTTTTCCGTTTGAATAAAAACTCTCAGTTCAAAACCTTTCGGCTTCGGCACACAAAAGCATCTTGTTAATATGGGGAACATGGAACACTCGATTTCTTTGTAACTGTAGCTGTGCTGATTGGTTTGTCAAGTCACGACCATCCTGAGAAAAGTATTTTCATAGTTGTAAACTATGATTCTTCAACTTCAATCTATATAAATTCAGCAACACTGAGAATAAGTCGATTCTCAAAATCATTATCATCTTTTGGGATATTTTTATACCCATACCTCACAATACATCTGTACATATGGTATACTTTTGGGCCAACGCGACCAATAAGTTAACATTCTTCAGCAGGGGCAAATGGAATAGGAACTGATTTGATGCACACAAACACAAGTACTTGATGAAATGCAGGAAGATTTGTGACAAATTGTGAGAATATAGCAGGAACCCCTGCCACCAATTTGGTATAGACTAATCCAATACCAGGAACCCGCACAATTCCAAGGCTTGGTCCAAGTGTGAGAATCCATTCCATAGAAACCTTGTTTTGTAAGTTGAACATGTATTTTCTCCATGTACCATAATGTCATACATACATGAAAACCATAAATATTGCCGCCAAAGCAAGAGGAGCCCAGCCTCCCTCCAACATCAGTTCAATTGCAATGAAATACCCACTAGAAAATCCGTGCAAGGTATGAGCAATTTAATGTCGATTTGGAGGAGTTTCGGGTGTTTTTTGGATGATAGGCTGTAAGCGCCGTGCCACTTGCCCAGAGTGTCGTGCTGTTTGAGTGCATCGTGCCCGTGTAAATTTACACTGGGCAACTTCTCCCAGAGTGTCGCGCTCCTCCAGTGCGTCGCGCCACCTGCGGTATGTGTCACGCCGACCTCTAAACACTGAATTCACTCACCCATTATTTTCTCCATTATTTTCCTGATCTCAATGACGTTTTTAGTGTGCATATGGATTGTTTGAAACATCATAATGATATATGTACAAAAGGCTTTGAAATTCCACTCATAAAAACTCACTGTTATAATGCTTTCATTAGCACTTCCACATATCTCTTGTTTTCATTTGACTTTTGCTGAAATGAACTTGCTTTGTCAGCTTGCAGGGATGATTTGCAGTGGATCAAGGTGGCGCCGAAAGTTTCATGACTGAAAACTTTTGAAAAATCACATATTTAAAAACAAATTTAATGATTTCTTCTTCAAAACAGAGTTTTGAAGAAGAATCTCTCTTGAGCATTATTTGATGATGAAAATTTGTAATGGAAACTGATTTGGAACCTCTCATGCAGACTAAGTCGACAAAACCCTAGACCTAATGACTAAAATAACATTTTACTGACTTAGACATCAAACCGGACTGTAAATGACCTTAAAAGTGATTCGACAAACAGACCTAAGCTAGCAAGATAAGACATGAGGGGAAATGACTGACAATACCCTTTCGTCAGACTATGGCATGCCCCAAGCGGAATGCAGAATAAACAGAATGAGACACCTAAAAATGAAATGCAATAAGAGGCATGATCTCTGACAGAGGGCTGAACAGACCGGTTCTAACATCCTTCATAGCTTGGAGTAAGGGAATTTTGAAAAATAGGTTCTGTAGTTCCCCTAAAAGGTCAAATTATGGCTGAGGATTATGTTTAATCGAGGCTAATCTCTTCAGGTAAGGTGGATCAGTTGGGAAACACTGAGAAACACCCGAACGAGGAGGGTGGTGTTTGACAGAATTATGATTTGACTCATTCTTGGTTACTTGGGATTCTAATTATGGGTCTTCATCACCAATATGTTCAATGATAATTGGTGAAATTTGAGCATTCACCACCTGACCAGATCACAGATTTTTCTCATTACATTCTGCAGTAGAAATTCTATATGAAGGAAATTTAAGCATGTTAGTCTGTTGAGTACCCTTATTATTAGGATTTGGATTAGGTTGGATAGGAAGCTGAGGGCGAGGAGGAGTACTGGAAGGATTGTTGGAAGGCAGTTGTAACTGTTGTTGTTGCATAGGTTGAGGAAATTGACTAGGAGGAGGGGAAGGTTCTCGCCAATTCTGAGACCATGAAGGGTTTCAACTAGAATGAGGGAACCAAGACTGCCTGAGCGGATATCGATAAAATTGAGGCCATGATTGTGGAAAAGATATTGACTAAGGTCCCCTATTTAAATTTCTAAAATAATGAGAAAGAACCTGAGACATACCTTGATTTGATCTTGGTGGTCATGGCTACCATGGTTTCTTAGAACCTACAAAGCATAGTTGCTATACTCCTTCAGTGTTTCCCTAGAATACTACCTTTAGCCCAGGAAGAGATGGACATGAATTGGTGGAGTGAGCCTGTTCACATATTACACATGTCTCCACACTATTTAATGGAGATTCATTTAATGGATGTTTCTTCCTGCATTGAGGTCAGAAGATGGCCATGTTCCTTTCTAACTCCATTTGATTTTGTTTTTCTTGTAACGTGTCCATCTGAGCTGAAAGTGTACTCAGGATGTCAGTTTTTGCGTTATCCAACAAGTTCCCAATTTCTGCCTTTGTAATCACTTCATTGGATGTTTTGGAAGTTCGAAATTCTTGCTACTTCCTTGCAGCCCCCCATGAACACTGAATGCATAACTCCCAAATAGATTTAAAGTCCTCCTTAGATATATCACCCTTTCCTACTATATTCAGAAGGTCCAGAGTGTAGAAAATCTATGTAGGTTAATCCCATAATGCAACATAAATCAAAGCAGAATACTAGTACCTACTTCTACTATCAATTTGTGGAAGCTTAAAGATTGAGTTGAACAATATAACCAGAAGAAGAAGAATCAATAGCACAATAAACATGAAAATACTTTGGGGAAAGCCTCAGCTAAAAACTCCACACTATTGTATTATCATACAGGTGGAAATACATAGGAATTATACAAAGCTTTAGCTCTCACAACTAGCTAGCTCTCAGTACAATCCTCACATATGCTCATAGGAAATTTTGGCTTCTCTCTAGCCTTCCTCTCTACCCTCCAAGCTCCTATTTCCTTCTGCTGTTCCTTGTGGATGATTCTCCTGTTACCAAGTGGAAAACTAATTTACCAAGTGGATGATAACCTTCCAAAACTACACAATCCTCAAGGATAAATCCTTGACTGCATGCATGAGTTTTCTCCATGAGAAAGCACATGCAACTAATATTACACTTTCCTTGACTTTAATATAAACTGGGTCTTTCTCAGAATAGACATGCCTGAGTTTCTGATGAGGGAATATTCAGTTAAATGGAGTACCACTAGTTGAGTGCATGCATGTATCAACTGACTGTTAACTCACTCTTAGTTCCTCAAACAGTTTGGAACTAATTTAACTGGACTTAACTCAGTAAACCGAGTTAACTAATTACAACTCAAATATAACTCAATCTTATCTCCTTAATTTAAGGGATAACTCTTGCATGAATTCAAAAAGACTTCTAACTTGAATTTCTCCAACTAATTAATTTAAAATAAATTAATCAATTATTTCCAAGTAGTTGTTAAGATTAAATTCGATTTTAATTCACAATTTAATTCAAGGACAAATTAAATTGGAATATTCTTGTTGCCATATTTCAACACTCTCTCTCTGTTAGGTTCCTATACCCATAGGAGTCATAATTTTTGAATGGTTGAGATCAAACCTGTAATATGTACATACCTTTGCTTTCTGAAAATGTTTTCCATATTGAAAAAATTAAAAAATATAAATAGGGTAAGTCCTAAAAGAAAAATCAAAGGACAAAAAGAATAAAAAAAAGGTCAAAAAAGATGAAAAAATGAACCCCAGGAAAAGAAAAGGCCATGCAAGTGTGCAAGTCAAAATGCCAATCCTAGTTATTTTTTATGTAGAATAATTGATTGTGTGCAGCTTGTAACCTTTGCCACAATCCATGATAGTCAAATGTTTAAACTTGGCTATTTCATGCTTTCAATTTCATGTTTATAGATCGAGAATAAAATCTGACCAAACTATTTAATCTTGGCAGATATGTAGATAGGTAGAGTAAATAAAAGGAGATCAACTATTTAATCTGAGCCCTTGGATGTAATAAGGTGTTGTGCTATACAACAACCCCCCATTTCATAAAATCTTACTTTAGAAAATTATAATATTACATGGGTCCCTTTTAGATTAAATTGGTATTAATCCATCACTCTTCTAAAGGTTCGGAAACAAACAAAACATTTTAAAACCTTTTTGAAATAATCGGTCTTAAAAATAAAACGAATATTTCTTTATTGTTGCGATAAAGCGATCGCAAGATCGCATATCGCAACAAAAAAGGATGCATAACCATGACCCATTGATTCTCCCTGATGCGATAAGAGCGAGTAACCAATGGTTATCGGGAAAAAAAATAATAAAAGGCCCCTCCCCTTTGCTCTGATACGATATTGCAATCGGAAATCGGGAAATGCGATATGAATATAACGAACTCTCCTCCTTAAAACTCCCGAAGCGAGTCAAGCGATATCGCTATCGGCGATCGGGGATTCCATAAAAACTTAAATAAGATTGCCCAAGGCTTCCTCCGATCGCCGATTGCGATGAACCCAAACGCGACTCTCGAAAAGGATTGATATGATTTCGCTATATTATATTAATTATCATTGAAATCCTTTTCTCTTCCCGATAGTGATTCGCTTGCGTCCAACCGCCAAAAAATCAAATCCACACTTAAACTATTATTCGGAAAGTAAAGGATATAATGAGCATTTAAATGATTGACAGGATTTAACGGCCAATTAATGAGTAGTTATGCCTAAATCCCTTCAGAGATTGTATCCGCGGGAGCCTTATGATAAATCTTCCATTATTCATTGATTGACACAATTCCTCCATACTTGGTTTTCGCCATCTATTCTCCGCATTACGTTCATTTTTCTCTTGTGCAGCGTTATTCCACAGTAACGATTCTAGACCAAATGGGGAAGAAATCTAGGAAGTCTGGAACGACTTCAGCTTCTATGGTAAAAGGACAACATGCCACCGATCCGGGACCAAGCAAAAAGGGATTAATCTCAGATACCACATGTCTCATCCTTGGCAGCACTACTTGGAAAAATATTTACAACCTGGTTGAAGCCGAAGAACCTTAGCAAACATCAGTACGAGCTACAACAGGTTCAAGCCGGAAATCTGAAGCTACTTTAAAAGATTTGGCTGATTCCTACCTACACAGGATAGCGGCCCGAGAGCAAATTCTTCCGTATACGGATGTGGTGAGATGGGAAATTGAAGAAATTCCAATTATAGAAAAAACATTCTGCACTATGGATGGGAAAGTATTCGGTTCATTTCAGCCCAATGATTTCAGACAAATGTACGATTTGCCCAAGCCAGAGAAGAAGTATAATAAAGCATTTCTGGAGAAGTTTCGAGATGAGAATGAAAATGAGTCGGAGCCTATACGAGAATGGAGACAGAACCCGACGAAACACAAACATGAGTCTTCGGGTAAGTACTCCGTCGACTCCTTATGCTCTCCTTATTGTTATGCTAGAGTCATGATGTGTCGAATGTGGGGATTGCATGATTCTTCAAAATTTTCCATAGAGATGGTACCTTTGATGGAAGCAGCATGTAATAGTGAAATCATGGATTGGGGGACTATATTATCGGATAAGTTGGCTACAACTATTCTTGAATTCAGAAACAAATCCCGTGTTACTGATAGGTTCATCCCTCCATTTTACTTTAGTGCCTATATTTTGGATACCCTCTGTTTTAGTTCCGAGTTTCCTATGTTAGGGTGGAGATGGAATCCAGAGGACCCTATGCCTATTCATATCTACCACCAGAAATTATGGAAAGATCATTATAAACATCATTTATACCAAGTCTGCAATGGATTCATGCTACCTATTTACTATGCAATTTTTGATAAACCTGCCCCTAAGATCTCCTCTCAGGCAGAGATTGACTTGACAGCCTTAGGAACCTGGTTTGGAGAAGAAATTTTCACTTATGTAAGAGTTTTTGGTAGTCAGGCCAGGCCTCATGTCCTCCCCTTATACATACCAGACAAGCTATTAGCTCGCGAAATAACATATCAGCTTATAACTGCATCAGCCACAAAAACTCTCAGAAATTCAAAGAAGCAAGTTTGGCCTCCTTTTCCTCTAAGGTGTGGCATCGATACTCTGCATGATTATAAACATGTAGAGAAAGAGGAAGAAAAAATTAACATCCTAAGTCTCGCCACTCTGCTTAATAGACGTTTTGACCCGAAGAAAGTCATCTATAATGCCCTAGACCAGGCCAAACTCACTAATTTTGAACATAAGGAAGATGAGTTTGATGACCTGTTCTCCTCAGCTGAGTCAATATTCTAGGTGCAGCAGCTAGCTAGAATGAGATACCATGATGATGGGTTAGTAGAATTTAGTAAACTTAGAGAGCAGAGGTTGCAAACTCTGCCTCTAGATTTGTTAGCTACTGCCCCGATGATACAATCAAGCGAGCCTGAGCAGCAGCTTACCAACGAACCTCCTACTACATCCGAAATCTATGAAGAAGTCCAAAGAAGAGAGCAGGAGGAACTCCGGAGGCTAGAACAAGAAGAGGCAAAGAGGAAAGAGCAAGAGGAATCATAGAGGAAAGGCAGAGAGGAAGCAGAAAAGAAAGAACAGGAGAGAATACGGGAGGAGGAGCAGAAAAAGCAGCATGAGCAGAGCAGCAAGGAGGTGAGTGTCGATACTCAAATGGACCCAAGATTGCTCGAGGAATGGCAATAGTTTAATACAATTATAAGCAATCTTGAGAGCTCAATGGATGCCGATACATCCAAAGCAACTGATACACAAGATACAACATCAAAGGAGGTTCCAAGCAAAGGAACCAGTGATCTACCCCCAACTACAGTAGTGGAAACAATTCCCAAGAATCCTTCCGATCAAATTATTTTGCAGGTGGAGGACATTCCTCCACTGGATGTTTTCTATAGCCCAAAACACAGGGTTGTAATAAAGCGACAGCAGAAGAGGAGAAGGATTGATCAACCTTCTTTGTTCCCTGAACAAACAATAACAGCCAATGTGGTATGGAGGGAAGAATTCGACCCCTCCGACGACCTGACAAAGTTATCTCAATATGCTGGTGCCTATTCGGCAGCCACCATGGATAAGGCATCGAAGGTAAGCAATTTATTGAAAGAAAAGGATCAAATGATCGCTTCACTGCAAGCACAGCTATCGGAGGAACAACAGAAGTCAGAACAACTACAACAACAACTGTCCACATAGCAAGAGTTAAATAACTAGCTCAACAAATAGTTGCATGAAGAGAAACAGAGGATCGATTTGGGAGTGATTTAGAGACAGAAAGAATTATCAGAGGCATTATCAAAGTTGAAGGCGATGAACGAACAGATGGCAAAGACAAAAGATGAGCAAATTGCTCAATTATCAGCTCAAGTAGAGAGGTTCAAGAGTCTTCCCCAGCCTGCCGAGTTCAGAGCAGAGGCAATGCAGATAAACAAGGCATTAATAACACAAATAAGATTGTTGTGTCATGAAATTTCTCAAGTTGAACCTCTGTGTGACATAACAACATCTATAATAGACAAATCAGTTGATGACAGGCAGGATTTAGAGCAAGCCGACGACACTTTGACATATTTTCTTACTTGGCAGGACTCTAATGAGGGACATGCAGCAAACTTGCCCAAAATTTTAGAATCCCATAAAGAAATCCTATTCATGGAGTGGCAGTCCCAATTAATGAAAGCAGAGAGACCGGTTTCTAGATGCAAGTTATCTACGAACAATTTAATTGACCTGATCAATAATACTCTCTATTTATCTAACATGATTTCTCAATGTACACCAGGTAAATTATTATCAGCCAAGACATTGGAGTAGTCATGTAACCAAGAGCTAGAAAAGAATGGGAGATTGATCTCAGGAATTAAAAGTTTAACTTGGGACACCTATTGGTTGTTCCTAGTAAAACCATACAGCTAGAGAGCCGCCCTCAAATGCCTAACTGATGCAATCGGGTGTATCATTCCCGATATACATGATGCCACCTATGCTGCTCAAATCAATTCTCGTCTCGTCCACCCTCAAGAAGTGGAGCCAATGCTGGCAATATGCCAACTCAGGACAAAGGGCAAACAGCCAAAATGATGAATCATTGTTGCCGATTACCAGATCACTGTGGGAGAGATATTCAAGATCGGATTATACCAATTTAGTAGCATTTTAATTTTGTAGTTTGTTAGCTTAGTTTAGTATTTATAGACCCTTTCATGTATTTAGAAAGGGTCGTAAGTTTTTGTATATGACTTAAGCCTGAAGTTGCACTACTGTACTTCAGGCATATTCTTTTATGAAAACTGGACCAATCTTTCCAAATTTTGATAACGAAGCTTTGATGTGAATGTGCACTATTGCCTTTATCTAAAAGTATTTCTGAATCGGAAGAAGGAATTCAAATTGCGATTGGCGTAGGGAATAATTCACAACTCATATGGTACTATTATCTATCTCTGAATTTATTCCTTTTATGTGAATTGTTGTTTGGTCATTTTTGCTATTATTGAATATGTGAATGTGTTTTAACAGTAAACTTTATACTTTCCACTATTGGATGTTTACA
>APFE031388188.1:0-10721 GCA_000404065.3 Pinus taeda | reverse complement strand
GTTTCACAAACGATCGCTGACTTGGTGACTCGCCTCACCCACATGCATGTTGTTTCATTTTTTGAATCTGTCATTCACCATTTGCATGCATAATCATTTGCTTATGCTTGTACTCAGTATCGCCATGCATTCACGTGCACATTCACGCTCAATTGCCTATTGGTGAGTTTGGGCAACCTTGGCCTAGACTATGCCTTCATTGAGACAACATTACGCAATCTAAGGAAGACTCAGTCTTCCTCTCTAGAAATGCACATTTCTGCCCAGTGACTGTCCTTCGGGACTATTTTGTGCATTTCTAAGGGACAGTGACTACTAGCCCAAAAATTACGCAATGCGGTCATTGAGGCTGTAACCATTTCCAGATGAGATTGTGCATTATGCAATTCCAACAGTTAGTAGCCAAACTAGACTATGCATTGTGCAGTTGCATCAGCACAGATTGTGCCTTGTGCAGTCTTGGGAGTCAGTCTCCTGACCTTCGGGCCGAAATTACACAACCTACATGATCAGTCACATAGGTATGTTGCAAGTCAGTTCTCAATTTCGTTTTGGTTTTCGACTGGAAGATTGCTTGCAATGAGTGTTGCCATGTCTCCAGGTATACCAGGTGTTTATATGCCTCTCAACAATGTAGGTACAATGGTTTCCAAGAGAGTAGAGTTGAAGACACCGTTCAGAGCACACCTAGAGATGCAGTCAATCAAATTTCTATGAGTTTTCCTACTCACGAAGATATCAAGTTTTTCTTAGAATAGGACATCAAGATATGACAACAACAACATCACAGTGAGGAGCATCATGAACAACAGCTGAAGGCAGCATACTAAATGCAACGAATGCAATGAATGCAATAGATGCAACGAATGTAATGAATGTGAGAGGAAGGTTGTTAACAACACAGAGGCAGAACAAAGTTGCGAGCTCAAGTAAATCCACAGATGATGAAAGAAACTTTGGAGACTCAGGTTATGAGGTGATGACACAACATGAAGATCGCGCGAAGACAAAGAATGGAACAAAGAAGGAGTTACATGTCCTAAAGCAGCAACTTAAGGAAGAACATGAAGCTGTAGAGATAGAAAAATGAGTAGTAGTAGGAACAAGAATAACAATGGGCACAACGTGCACTCACGGATGAAACTACACCCGTATAACGTGCACTATTAGTAGTTGGAATGGAGCAGACACGGTGAGCAGTGTTGTTGATCACATGCAAGGTATTCAACAACATGCATGTCATTGTGTGCATGCATGCGATCCAACCCATTCAACACACTCACCAAGGTGAAGACAAGAATCAAGACCAACTGGAGCTGAACATGTACTTTGGCAAGTTGATGCGCATGACCACCAACACACACTTGAAGATCAACACTGACACTATGCATTAGTGTATTTCTAGTTCAGCTACACCCAAGAAGACCATGTGCATGTTAGCAGACGAGTTGGATGAAGGAGCCGAACCAATGCACCGATTGCAATGGAGGCAAGAGTTCGCTTCAACAAGATGTCACCATGGGGTGCATGCACACCATCACAGATGATCAAGATTAGCATCAGCTCACCACCTTCGCCATCACAAGCATGTTAAAGAGTTGGTCTCATCACAATGGACCGAGTGTTAGTGATGTATTGCATGGCTTGCTCAAGCCATGTTGTCTCACATGAGTACATGTACATTGTAATGTAACGTCATGTCAAGTGTAAGTCAAGTGTCGATAGTTGGATGTAAAAGTCATAGAATAGATGAAGAGTCATGAGGGTAGATGAACTATCACAAAGGGGAATGTCAAGGGTCACACCACCCTTTGCTATAAATAGAACCTCATAACTCATTGTAGATGCTTTTGGTCAGCAAAGCTTCTGATAAGACTATCTTGGAGAGAGCTTAGACAATATTGTAATGCGCCTTGGCTTCTCCACTTCACAGAGCTAGTACATATCTTTGGAGGAGCAAGTGGATGTGGCTATAACATTCCACTATTGAGGCTAGCAAGTTTACATGGATGTATTGTATGACTGGAACTTACACTTCTTTATATAATAAAAGCCAACACATTTTCATGCATATGTTGTTATTGTAGTTGGAATATTTTGGTTGCTGTAGCATTGTATGTTGTTTAACTTATGTAGTTGTGTATGAACTGTTTTCTATGCAATTATATGAATTTTGTTGCATATGTGTTGTTGGTTTAACTATCACTTTGGATTGCAGGCTGACTTGGTTTCCAGCTTGCCAGCTTGTGATGCAAGATGTTAAGCATGTTTTATTTTTTGAGAATATGATATTTGTATTTCAAACTACATCAAAGTAAGGAAATGGTGCCATAAATTTTTAATTAATGTAAATGTACATCTCAATTTATGAGTATGCATTTCTAGAACTTGCAATTCTAAGAGATAGAAAACTATTGAAATTGGTGGCCTTTTCAAGTAATTTGGTTTTTCTTGTCTATGAATCAGGTTATATGTTATAAATTTTGTAATGAATTATGCAAAGATGAGTGCATGGCTTAAGATTTGATATACTTTTACCCGTGAGGTATTGACATGGGTTTAGGTTTTGTTTTAGATTCATAAATATATGGTAAGTAACCCAAATCAAATTTGAATGTATTTGATTTGATATTGAGCTCAAATTTGAATGCATTTTATTTGATATTGACCTACTGGATATTATAGATAACTTCATAAACTAGTGTATTTTTGGAATTTTATATGATTACTCTTATTTTGTGATCTAATGTGAAATTATCTTGGAAGTAAATCACATAATTATCTTGAGGAGAAATCTAAGAAAGGCTAACCAATTAATTTACTTCCTTTATAATCTATAGAGACATCATGTATTGAATATAATTAAATAGGTTGTGTGTGTTATGAGCTTTTCATGTGCTCTTGATATTTAGCATTTGAGGGGCTGTCATCCCACCTCTGTGTTAGAATCTAGTATGTATCATTGAATGTGTTATGCAGGTTTTTGTTATTTTAGTGCCAGAGAGCTGTCACCTGTCTGTGCACTAGGAAATAGATTTGCAAACCTTCTTACTGGTTGCAACCGGTCATCACATGGTCTTGTGCATCTGCTGGTGTGGTCAGTATTCTCCATGTTCACCTATTCCTTAAAATATGAGTGATTGGTGGTCTAAAGCCTTGTAGTCTAGGGGTGTTCACCCATGTCTGGAGTTAAGCATAGTAGAAGTGGTTATCTGGCTTGAATATGAATCATTCCTTCCATTCATCCATTTCCAACATTTTGTTGAGTTTGTAATGTTCTTGAGCATCTCCAAGATACAACCTAGGAGAGTTTCTTGGGGTGATAACATTAATTGGCGTCGTTTCCGGGGAGAGGAGATTGAAGCTCAGCTTCCTTGGGAGGCAACACAGTTCCAAATTTTGATGATAGACAAAGTTTGGGCACATTTCTGGTTGTAATCATCTATCTGGCGACTCCACTAGAGGAATACCAACCTTTAGCGACTCCATATTGCAATTCTAGCTCAGATTGTGAGACATACTCGAAGAAATCCTTAGAAATCACCAGCTATTCCAGTGCCTGACCCTGAGAAGATCGTTAAGTCAAAGAAAACATCACAGAAAGGAGCATTAGGATCAGGTAAGCCTAATAAATTTTATGCATCTCTGCAAGAGGAGGCTATAGTTGAGAATGTATCATTTGAAGATATAGAGCCTAGTGTTGCTAGTGAAAAATCACCTTCAGAGATTCATAAAGCTCCTTGTACAGTTAGTTCACCTTTGGATCTCAGTCTAAAGAAAGCTTTCCATATAGTCCATCATATTCTTGTGTCTCTGCCATCCATTGGATTCTTCCCTATCATTCAATCTACTAGTATCCTTCCACCTACTCCAATCATGGCAAGCCAGCAAGCACCAACAAAGATGGAAAGAATAATAGCTGCTAGGTATGGACCCCTGGTCTTGCCTGTTCCTTTGAATGCCATGCTTACAGGAGAATACCATAAATACATGCCTAATTTCACTGGTACAAATGGGGTAACAACTAAAGAACACCTTGAATCTTTTTATAGTTATGCTGATAACTTAGACATTAGTGAAAATGATGTGTGGATGAGTTTTTGTCTAGAGCCTTGATGGAGAGGCTAGAAAGTGGTTCAGAGAATTGACCCCTAGATCTATTGCTAATATTGAAGCCTTAGATGAAACATTTTTGAAGCAATGGGGAGATAAAAAGGACTTGTTGTATTACCATACTAAGTTTGGTAACCTGAAGAGAGAAAATGGGGAATCATTGCCTAATTTTAATAAGAGATTTAATCGTATGTATAGTAAAATACCAGCTGAAGTAAAGCCAACCCCCACCTCAGCCAAACTCACTTATGCCAGTGCTTTTGATTCTGATATCTGCCTATTGTTAAGAGAAAGAAGATGTGCTACTATAGCTGATATGCAAGATGTAGCTTTAGAAGTAGAATCTAATATTATGGCTACATAAAAACTTAAAAGTTACGCTGACAGAAGGAGGTAGAGAAGTGAGGCTTCTTCTTCCTCTAGTTCATCATCAGAGCCTAAACTAGATAAAATGACTAAGATGATAGAGTCATTGGCTGCTGAAATATCTAAGCTGAAGATTGAGCAGAACTCAGGAAAGACAAGGCAACAGAGCACATTTGCTCCTAGAAACTCAAACCCATTCAGAAGAGCGAATGAGTAGTTGCAAATAGTTTAGAGGGGTAAAGAACCAAATGAAGAACACAAAGTTAAATATCCTTTTCAAAATGTAGTCATGGAAGAGGAATAATTTGAAGAGGAGGATGAAATACATTGCATGGAAGATAAAGGTAGTGCTGCCTTCTTGACATTGGCTGAATACGAAGAAGCATTAACATAGAACCAAACCAGTCAAAAGGGGGACAGAGAGGCTATTCTGCAGACTGGTGAACAAAAAAGATATAATTTGAGGCACAAGAAAATAATGTCAAGGAGAATCCTACCCAGAGAGCTGCTGTCCAAATAGAGTCTTAGTATACCAAACAGAAGAGATGAGTAGCTGATCCAGTCATCCTCAAAGCTCCAGTTCAAGAGGTAAGAGGTCCTGACAAGTCCCCTTCCCCTTTCAGCTTTGAAGCAGAAGTCCAAAAATTGAAAATATTTGTGCCTCTGTTAGAACTTGTAAAGAGTGAAGTGTTTAGAAAGCTTATCCTTGAAGCTCTTGAGTTGAAAGCCACACAAACCTCCACCGATTTTGTCAATTTGCAAGATGACAAACTTGCAGTTGTGTTGAACCCCATGATTGAACCTGCTGATGATAATCCCTCATCTTTTATGTCTCCTTGACCATTCATGATAAAATCCTCCATAACTGCCAGCTAGACACAGGGGCTAACCACAATCTAATGCCTAAAGCAGTCATGGAAGAGTTAGGCCTTGATATCACTAGACCATACCATGATCTGTTCTAATTTGATTCAAGGAAAGTAAAGTGCCTAGGACTAATAAAAGATTTAGCCATTAGCCTAACTTAGCTACCCATGAAGAGCACGGTGATGGACATTGTGGTAGAAAATGTCCCTCCTATGTTTGGCATGTTGTTGTCCAAAGGATGGATTAAGAGACTAGGTGGGACATTGCAGAATGATCTATCTTATGCCATTGTCCCAGTCTTTGGAGGAGAAAGCAACAGATTGTACAGAGAAGCACAATTCTCATACATCATCAGTGATGAAAAGAATCCTTCTAATCACCCCATTTATGTTGTGGACATTGATTTTGGAGCATGTATTCTCCAAATAGAAGAATCTCAGAAGGCCTTGATGCAGATTAAGAAACCAACAGTTCAGGCCAAGGAAGAGCAAGGAAGTCAAGTTTGGGAGATGTTCTTTCATGGAGCATGTTCCAGGGAGACTGCAGGAGCAAGGGTGGTGCTGATATCTCCACAACGAGAAAGCACATAGCTGTATTTTAAGCTGGCCTTCCAAGTCACAAACAATATAGTAGAGTATGAAGCTCTGATATTGGGCCTGAATGCAGCTAAAGACAGAAGAATCAAGAACATAAAGGTGTTTGGATATGCTGATTTGATCGTTTAGCAAGTGAACAAAACATTTCAAGCAAAGCACCCAAAGCTGAAAGCATATAGAGATGAGGTATGGAGACTCAAAGATTCTTTTGACAGTTTTTGTATCTTATACATCCTTAGAGCCAAAAATTAGCTTGTTAATTCCCTAGCTATGTCTTCTAGCATGTTCATCCCTCCCATGCCTCCCAGACTAGTTTACGAAGTCCAAATGAAGTACAGACCATCCTTGCCTGACAATGTCCAGCATTGGAAAGTTTTTGAAGATGATGATGAAGTGAATAGATTCTTGCAAGTCATTGATGAATTCTCTGAAATGAAAATGGACCAAGAGAATGAAGCCTTGCAAGAAAGCCCCCAATTCGAGCTTAGAAATAAAATTGGCAAAGATAGCATTGTCCAGCTTCCCAGCAATCATATACCTAAGGGTCTAGTTCCTTTAGAAAAGTTGTTTGACCAGAATGATGTCCCTTACAGGGCTGCTCAAAAAGAAGACCAATCTGCAGTCTGTAAGCATGATATAGGGAGTCCAGGTTAGCCTAGATATATAAATCTCTCCACTCATCTGTCTGCTGACCAAAGTTCTGAATACTGCAATTTAATGAAGCAATTTGTTGATGTCTTTGCCTGGGAATATAGTGACCTGAAAACATATGATAAGAAGATTATCCAGCATAAAATCCCCTTAGAGAAAGACACCATCCCTTTCAAACAGAAGCTAAGACCAATAAATCCTATGCCCCTCCCTCTGATTGAGAAAGAAATAAAAAATTTGTTGGCTGCCAAAATTATTGTTCCTCTTAGATATTCAAAATGAGTAGCCAATCTAGTAGTGGTGAGGAAGAAAAGTGGAGAAATTAGACTTTGTGTTGATTTGGGAAACTTAGAAAAATGTTCTAAGAAAGACAATTATCCTCTACCCAAGATGGAGCATTTGTTGCAGAAGGTCTCAGGGGCCAAAGTCATGTCTTTCCTGGATGGATTTTCAGGCTTTAATCAGGTTGTTGTACACCCAGATGACCAAGAGAAGACTGCATTCACCACTCCTTGGGGCACTTTTATGTATGCTGAAATGCCTTTTGGACTGATGAATGCTGGAGCCACCTTTTAGAGAGCTATGGATATAGCATTTGTGGGAGAGAAGGATAAATTTGTCCTCATCTACCTTGATGATATAACGGTATTCTCCAGCAGCTGTCAAGACCATTTACAACATTTAAGGAAAGTTTTCCTGAAGTGTAGAAGGTTTGGGATTTCAGTTAATCCTAAAAAGTCACAATTTGCTTTAGAAGAAGGCAAGTTGTTAGGACATGTTTTTTCTGCTGCAGGTGTTCGAATTGACCCAGAAAGAGTCAAGGCCATACAGACTTTGTCAGTCCGGAGATCAAAGAAGTATATCTAGTCATTTCTGGGCAAGATCAACTTTGTAAGGAGGTTTATACCAAATTTTGCAGAATTAGTGAAGCATATTACCTCCATGTTGAAGAAGGGGTCAAATATCAAATGGACTCAAGCAGCAAGAAAATCATTTGATTCCATTAAAAATGTTATGATGGAAGCTCCTACTTTAAGCAATCTAGATTACAGTAAGGAGTTCCATATATTTTCTTTTGCCTCTAATGACACCCTTGGAGTTGTTTTATTGCAGGCAGATGAAGAAGGCTCAGAACATCTAGTGGAATTTTTCAGCAAAACATTAAGGGATGTTGAGCTGAGGTGATATCATTGAGAAACAAGCATATGATCTTATCAAATCTTTGAAAGATTTCAGAGTTTACATTCTGCATTCCAAGATAATTTCATATGTGCCTTCTGTTGCAACAAAAGATGTCTTAACACAGCCTGATGCTGATGGAAGAAGGGCTAAATGGATTGCAAAGTTGATTGAATTCAATATAGAACTGAATCCCACCAAACTTGTTAGAGGTCAGGGTCTTGCCAAACTGTTAGCTGAAGAAAATTGCAAAACATTGGATATAATTTGCATGGGCTCAATTGCAGAAAACGGTCAAATAGAAGAAGAGGAAGTAGTTGAACTAGAAAAGAAGCAATCAATGGTATAGAATCTAGCTTCTTGTGATTGCTATTCTGCAATAATTAAATTCTTGCTGAAGTTAGAAATCCCTCTAGGCTCAAGCATGAGTCAGGTCAGAACTATTAAGCTTAGGGCAACTAAATATTACATCAATGAAAAACTGCTCTATTGGAGGGATCCATCTGTAATGCTTTTGAGGTGTCTGGACAAAGAACAATCAATAGGGGTTATGCAGTAATTTCATTCCAGCATGTGTGAAGGGCATCATTATTGGAAGACTACAACCCATAAGATCCTCAGGGCTGGGTACTGTTGGTCCTCCTTATTTTCTGATGTATTTTCATTTGTTAAATCTTGTGACAGGTGCCAAATATTTGAAGGGAGACAGCAGTTGAAGTCCTTGCCCTTAAAACCAATATATGCAAAAGGACCTTTTCAGGAGTGGGGCTTGGATTTTATTGGAGAAATCAATCCACATTCCAGTGGCCAACACAGATGGATATTAGTAGCCACTAATTATTTCACAAAATGGATTGAAGCAATCCCTACCAGGAAGGCTGATCATAATGTGGTCATGAAGTTTTTGACAGAGCACATCTTTCCCAGATTTGGTTGTCCACATAAATTAGTCATAGATAATGCAACAGCCTTCACAGCAAAAGAATTGGCGAAGATGTGTAATTCAATGGGCATTAAACTGGTTCATTCCACCTAATATTATCCTCAAGATAATGGTCTAGCAGAATCTTCCAACAAGAGTTTAATAAGGATAATTAAGAAGCTATTGGATGACAACAAAATGAATTGGGATTCTAAGCTCAAATATGCACTTTGGGCTGACAGAGTGACCATTAAGAGATCCACATGGAATTCTCCATTCAAGATGGTGTATGGCTCTGAGGCCATATTCCCAATATAGTTAACCCTCCCTGTGGCAAAGTTCCTGCAACAAGAACAAAATGAGGAAGAAGACATGGCAAAAAGAATCACTGATTTAGCAGAGGTACATCAGATTAGAGAACAATTGGTTGAAAAGTCTACAACACATCAGAAAAAGATCAAGGAAGCTTTTGACAGGAGGACAAAAATGGATAATTTTCAGGTTGGAGACTTGGTTATGAAGTGGGATTCACTGAAAGAGAAGAAAGGCAATCATGGGAAATTTGATGCTTTCTGGATAGGGCCTTTTATTATTTCTCAGATCTAAGGGAACAATACCTTCCTACTACAAAGTATGGGAGGAGAGGCAGTTTTTGATGGCCTGGTTAATGGGCATTTTTTGAAAATTTATGTTGTTTAAGGTCTTTCTGGGCCTTAAAGTTGTAAATATATTGCTTTATTCAATCTAGTGTAAGCAAAGTAGACTCCATGACCAATGGAACTGTCAGGCCAGGAGTAACTCCAGAAAAACTGATTCATTTATTCCATTAGGTAGCTATCTATTATTTACATGAATGTGATCATTCAGTTCATCTTCTTGATGACTGTTCACATTCAAATTCTCCCAATCGCTGAGGATTAGGTGTCAACATTCCCCCCCTTAATCTGAAGGGATGTTGGTGAGTCCAAGCATTGTTATGAATCTTTCAAGCTTTTCTCTTCCAAGCGCTTTGGTGAAGATGTCTGCAATTTGCTCATTTGTGGAACAATGATGGAGATGATTGTTTTGGCCTCAACATGATGTCGGATCAAATGATATTTAGTATTGATATGCTTTGTAGGATCATGGAACTTTGGGTTCTTGGCCAACTTTATTGCAGAGGTGTTGTCAATCATGAGTGGAGTTGATTGTACTTGTTTCACCTGCAAATCTTCAAGAAATTTTCTGAGCCACACAATTTCTTTTGTTGCTTCAGCTGCTGCCACGTATTCTGCTTCTGTTGTGGAATCTGCTGGAACTGATTGTTTGCGTGATCTCCAAGAGAGAGCTCCTGATCCAATACTCATAGCATATCCTGAAGTAGATACTCCAGTTTCTTTGTCTCCATCGAAGTCTGAATCAGAGTATCCAATCAAGCTGAAGTCGTCTACCTGTGTATACTTGATTCCAAGGTCTTGAGTTCCCTTCAAGTACCTTAGAACTCTTTTTGCAGCAGACCAATGTCCCTCACAAGGCTTTTGCATAAACCTGGAGAGAATTCCAACAGCAAATGAAATGTCTGGTCTGGTAGTAGTGAGGTAGATGAGACTTCCTACAAGCTGTCTATACTTTGTTGCATCCTCAAATTCCTTTCCTTCAATAGATGTGAGCTTTAAGTTTTGTTCCATTGGAGTAGAAAGAGGATTGCACTCTGTCATGCCAAATCTGTTTAACAAATCTCCAATGTATTTCTTTTGAGAAAGAAATATGGATTTTGGATGTTGGGTTACTTCAATGCCAAGATAGTAATGAACATAGCCCAAATCAGTCATTTCAAAGCTTTTTCCTAATTCTTTCTTTATGGATGCAATATAACTTTCATTGTTCCCTGTCATTAAAAGATCATCTACATATACCACAAGATATACAACTGTTTTGCCAACTTTCTTGACAAATAAAGTTGCATCATCAAGATCAAAATGATTGAAGTTGAGTTTCAGAAGATGCTCACTTAGCTTTTCATACCAGGCTCGTGGTGCTTGTTTGAG
>APFE031388178.1:39323-78291 GCA_000404065.3 Pinus taeda | reverse complement strand
CAACCCCCTACTTCTTTTCAAGGACCACTTTTCATAATTTTTCAAACTGGATCCATATACATCAAATGATCATCAAGTACATGTAAATTACACAGTCACTTGTAGTAACCAGATCAACAATAACAGAACTGAACCCAGAACACCTTATCAACAAAAAAATTCAGTCAACATAAGATCTTAAGACAGATACATAGTTTTCATTTCACTAGCCTGCGTCGCTATGCACTTCACCCTCTGCTTCTCTGTGTATACCTGCAAAGCTCCTTCTGCTGCACTGCGTGTCCACGCACTGCTTCTTCTACTGCGCTGCGTACAGTACGCACCCAAATACACTATCGCGCCGCGTACTTCACTGAAGCCACGCACCCAAAGACACTATCGCGCCGCGTACTTTTTCTGAAGCCACGCACCAAAAGACAGTATCGCGCCGCGTACTTTTTATGTGCGTACGCACCTGAACCTCCGTCGCTCTGCATACCCACGCACTGCGCCTTCGTCGCCTCTGCGTACCCACGCACTGCGCCTTTGTCTCCCCCACGTACCCACGCACTTATCCTTCTTCTGCTCTGCGTGCCTACGCACTCGCACCATTAAACACCTGCGTACCTCTGATTAGGGCCGAAATACAGTCAGATGCTCAGATCTGATCTTGCGCTCGAGAGACCACCCTTCACAGATTCGCTTTCAACTTCTCTTTTATAGATCAAGCTTTTAAACTGTGAACCCAATATTTCAGATCTTAAGATATTCAATTTCAAAAGATGCTCAAGCCAAATGATCTCCTTTGCTTTATATAAGCAAGCTTTTCCTTAAATAATGGACCAATACCACGGGCCAAAACCATAATAACACAATACCTTCGGCTAAATACCAAGGGTTAAACATAAGAAACCCCACGTGTTCTTTTCTCTGCCTTGAAATGAGTGCACTGGGGGTACGCACGTCCTGAATGGCTGACCTGCGTGTCTGGCCGCGGTCCCTGCACGACGTACCTGCGGGTACGCATCTTCTGAACTGTTCTCCTGCATACTTCTTAATTTTCATCATATTGAGAGCCTTGCCATGAGTGTTTCCATCAAGTACAACATCTGTAACATATAACCTCACCAGAAACATAATGCCAACAATCAATCCTAATACTTATATGCATCACATATATATATACAATAAAATGCTAGACCTATTAGATAACCTCAAAGAAGGATGAATCTTATCGACCATTGGATGCATAATTAAATTCCACATCGAACAAGTACTCACTATGTATACTACTGAGTAGATCAACATTGAAAAAAATGAAAATTCATAAAACAAAGCGTGTTCAACATGTTTTTTTCTTGTATTTTCCAAATTTTTTATGTTGATCTACTTGAAATGATGCATAATGCGTACTCGTTGGATGTGAAATTTATTTCCACATACAATTGTGTCTAGTCTTGAGATTTGAGTGGACCTGCAAGGAAATAAGTTGAAAATACAATAAAAAAGTAGTTTTCTTATTTTCTCCCATAAATATTTTCCCTTGGGGATGACATCACCATCTTGAATCCTAATGGTTCTTTTAAAGTTAATTTTCTTAGTACATTTTTTTAGGCCTGTGTTCTACCTCAAAATTCCCTTAATTCTAGCATTCAGTTGGTTTCACCATTGGTTATTGTGCCAAAGAAAAATGATAAGTTGGGAGTCTGCATAGACTGTAGAGAGTTAAATAAGTCTACCTTGAAAGATCATTTCCCACTTCCTTCCATTGATAAAGTCTTAGATATAATGATAGACAAGAAATATTTTCTTTTCTTGACGATTTTAGTGGATATACTCAAATACAAATAGCACTGGAATATTAGGATGAGACTATATTTACATGTCCATGGGGAACATACACATATAGAGTATTACCTTTTGCACTATGCAGTGCTCCTACTACATTCCAAAGAGTTGTTTTAGATAAAAAAATTAACTTGATTCAATATTCCATTGAATTGTATATGGATTATTGCACGATATATGGAAATGATTTTGAAGAAACCTTAGAAAATTTTGAAAAAATCCTTATAAGATGATAAGAAACTAACTTTTCGTGAAGCCATGAAAAATGTTTTATGAGTTTTAATGAAGGTATTGTTTTGGGATGTTATATTTCAAGTAATGGAATTAAGGTTGATATGGAAAATAATTTTCCTTCGATATGCATGCTATTATAGGACATTCATAGAAAACTTAAAAATAATATCTTCACCACTTTTCAAATTATTCACTAAAAATTGTGAATTTTATTGGAATCCCTCAGTCAATTAGCTTTTGATTATCTGAAACAAAAAATTTCTAAAGCACCTATTTTAAAAGGGCCAAATTGGTCCCTCTCATTCCATATTCCTACAGATGCTTTATATACAGCTCTAGGGGTTGTACTTGGAAAAAACGATCAACAAACTCCTTATGCCATTTATTATATAAGTAAAAAATACACTCCTATAGAGTTGAATTTTATTGTAAAAGGAGTCTCCTGCAGTATCCCATGTCATCAATAAATTTATACATTACATCATTAATTATGAAATTTTTGTTCATACAAATTATTCTGCAATTAGATATTTAATGAAAAAACCTGTAACTTATGGCAGATTATTAGATGGATCTTGTTGTTACAGGAATTTACTGTTGTTATATTGGATAAACCTAGAAAGCAAAGCACAATTGTTGTTTTTCTTTCTAAACTCCAGAATAATAATATAGCAATTCATGTAGAAGATAATTTTCCTAATGAGCATGTTTTTTCAATTTCTACTATATCTCTTTGGTTTGCAAATATTTCTAACTATTTGGAAACATGAAAATTACCACAATAATTATCATCAAGAGAGAAACAAATTGTTATCAAACTCAGTATGCCGAACTCTTGGATAGAAGGATAACCTTTCCAAGCAAGAGCTGACTTGATCATCAAATGGTTTGTGACAAAATGAAATACCAGATATACTAAAAGCTTGTCATGATGAGCCATGTGGAGGACATTTTGTTTAAAAGGGATCTACTTAAAAAATTCTTCTCTTTCAATATTATTGGCCTACCCATTTTAAGGATTCCAAACAATATGTTAGAGCATGTGATAGTTCTTAGACAATGGGAAGACCATTTCAAGCATATGAGATGCCTCTGCAACCTCAAGTATTTATATAGCCATTTGAAAAATGGGCTCTAGATTTTGTAGGTCCAATGAATATAGCATCTAGAAAGAAAAGTTGTATTTGTGTTTGTATTGATTATGTGACAAAATGTGTAGAAGCTAAACCTTTAATTTTTGCTCTTGAAAATGTTGTCATAACATTTCCTTTTGAAGGTATATTCACTCATTTGGTGTCCCAAGAGAAAGTGTTACAAAACAGGGTGCATAATTTACATCCAATCTTGTCCAGAAGATTGTGGAGTAATATAAAATTAAGCATCAAAAGTCTAATCCATATCACCCATAAGCCAATGGGCAATTGGAATCGACAAACAAAGTTATTGAAGCTATTCTGACCAAGGCAATATATATACATCATAAAGGTTGGGTAGATAGGCTTCTAGAAGCACTATGGGCATACTAGACCACATGGAAGAATTATATTGGACATACAACATATGAACTTGTTTATGGAAAGCAAGTTTTTCTTCTCATAGAGTTTCGAGTGGAGATCTTCAGAACAACATCAAGATTGGGATTAGATCTCTAAGAAGCACAAAAGCAAACGTTAGCACAATTAAATGAACTAGATGAAATTATACAAGATGTCATTCAAAGAACCAATATCATCTAGCAAAAAATAACAAGGTGGCATGGCAATTTCATGAAGATGAAGAATTTTAAACTAGGTGATTGGGATATCTTATTTATTTCCAAATTTAAAGATTTCGAAGGAAAGTTTTAAACACATTGGTTGGGTCTGTGTGAAATAGAAATGGTCTTTGATAATGGATTAATCAGAGTAAATAATGATGATGAAGATGCTGTTATTTCTCTTTTTAATGGGCATAGATTTAAATTGTCTCATAATCCCTTAACAAGAGAAACATTTGTTCAAAACCTGCAGTAACATTTAGAAATGGAGTTGGTGAGAAATGAAGATCATTCTCCTTCTCCACCAAACTCAATTTAACTTTTCTTCTAAATAACAACAAAAATAATAATAAAGTATATTTATGAAAAGCAAGGTACTGACATAAATAAATAAAGAATCCTAATTTAAAACTACTTTCTTGTAGTTAGGATTCTTGTTTAGTTTTCTTCAAAATTTTGAAATTTTGAATTTCTTGTTATCAACATTTCTAGCATCTCGAATCTTATTTTTCTATTGCAAACAAGAATAATCAATAGAAAAAGCATCAAAATGTTGTTCCTTCAAAGATATACATCAAACTTCAGTGAAAAATAGAGGCATGATGCTCTATAACAAGGTTTATTATTCTATCAAATTTATGTAGCTGATTTTTCTAAATAGCAATTTAATTCTTCAAAGATGATAAAATCATTTTTACTATTATCAGCGTAATCAATAATCAAAGTCAACAAGAACAAGTTTCAACATTCATCATAATCAGGAAGCATGATAAAAAAACTCAACTCAAGCAACAATTCAACTAAAATAGAAAATCAAATCAAGGACCTATTTCAAAAGAAGAATATTTAGAGTTATCAAAGGTAAAAAAAAGGTAAAATTTTGCTTTTTTTTATTAAGGGAACTATAAAAAATAGTACAATGGACATTTGTTATCAACCCAAGTTTAAGGAGGCGTAGTTCAAAAGGCCTTCCTCATCAATAAATAATAGAAATTGCTTTATAGCCACTTGGTTTACCATATTTTTCATATCTATCTATCATATCTTAATCCTACCTATCAATCCATGAAACACAATCCTGAAATATCATTCTAAGACAAGCTTGAATTCGTACCAATAAGAAAGATAATCATAAAAGGTTGGATAATTTTCCATTATTATTTCCACCTCCAAAAATACTCAACAATCATCTACCACCTTCCCCATTTCATGCACTAGCCAACACTTTGTCATTATTCCTTATCATTGTTTTGCAACCCTCACACAACAATGATTAAGAGTGACATTCTAAAACTCCAAATTCTTGTGTATAGAATATGGTTATCGTAGTGAGATTTGAACTAGTTGGCAATAATTTCTTAAATCCCAAATGAAATATGTGATTACAGAAGGTGGGATGGCTTAATTTCTTTGAGGAATTTCACGGGCATGATGCTAAAGTGACTTAAGTATTTACTTGAGTGTTTGCCAAAGTAGAAGCAAAAATTTAGGATATTGTTGAAGAAAGTGTAACTATATTCGGTCTTCATAGATCTAATTTTGATCTTTGTACTTGTAAAAGAAAATAAATATTATTTTTGTAACTTATAGAAGTAAGTTTCTTTCTCATTGCATAGGTCTAACACATGCCAAAGTGCTATAGGGTAGTCAACGAGTCAAAATAAATATTGAATACCCTTAAGGGCATGCTACACCATGTATATTTATGTATTAGAGTCCAAGAAACACCTCCAAAAAATTTCACAAGCCTCCTCCATATGTCGGCATCATAAAAGGAAGAAATCAAAATCATAGAGATCAAGTTGACCTCATGTCGGCCTAGTAGGAGGGGCAAACTCCTCTCTAAAGGGTCATATGACATCACAAAATAACCATCATCTCATCCCTGAAATCAACAAAGAAGGAAGACAAGTAAAGGTTATAAGAAGGATGAAGAAAGGTGTCTTCAATGCAATGAAGAAGGAAGACGAGTAAAGGGTATAAGAAGGACAATGAAAGGTGTCTCTAATGCCATGAAGAAGGAAGGAAGAAAAAAGGTTTTATAGGGTTGTCTTAAGTCCTATTATAGTCACACATGTGAAGGAAGGGAGGCTCTCTCTAATATCATAAAAACCCTCCTATTGCAGTCACACAAAGAGAATTGGTTGGGCTAAGAAATAGTTCCTATTAGGTCTCTTACTCAAGTGAATAAGGATACTACTCAAGCGAAGGAAAGAGAATGAGTCAAGCACCATTTCATGAAGAAATCCCATCACATGTGCAAAGAATTAGGGCCACACTGCTGCCACATTAGATATGCAAATATATCAAAAGAAAGAGCTCGATTGGAAAAAGTATAAGGTCCTCTTCCTAAGTGAGAAAATCTACAAAAGAAAAAAGAGAAATATATCTTCTAAGGCAAGCACAACTAGGGTTGCTATCAGTTGACGGAAGAGGAACATAGTGAGAGAACGAAGTGTCAAAAGAAGGAGGATGAAGTGCCAGAAGAAGGAGGAAAAAGTGCTACAAAATGAAGTGATCCCAGATCAAAGGAAAAAGTCTTGAGTTTTTCTTGGAGGATCTTCTTGTCAAGGGTCTAGGGTTTGACATATTTCAATTGAAGATTCACTAATAGAATTTGAAGAAGGGTTTTCCTCTTGAGGAGAGAGAGGTTTTTCCCTGGCTGAGAGTGAACATCTTGTGTTCTCTTCTATTTCATTTTTGGTAACTGTTTGATGAAGTTAGAGTACATACAATAATAATACTAAGAAGAAGAATACCATGTTAACAAGAGAAATAAAATCACTTCACAAATTGTTATCATTGCTAGAAGAATCTCATCATAACTCATATGCCCTAGATTATTAACCATGGTATCAGAGCTAAGATGACACATCAAGCAAGGGAATCTCAAGAACACATACACAGTTGAAGCATCATATATACACACTAAGGGTAGCAAATCCATCAAAGACAAGGAGGTCTACCATATACCATTCTAGATCCATCAAGAAGGAGTACAAAGAAATAAGAGCCTTTCATATAAAGGCACCTACAAGAGGATCCATTCAAAAGAAGAATTTACATCAAGATACATCATCTTCACGAAAATGAAAGCACTCCAATTCAAGACACACACCAATAAGTCTTCATCACCAAGAAATCTCTTTCAAAGCACCTTGAAGGAGGAAATTTGAAGATATCTAATATCCAAGAATACAAATCATTAGATATTCAAGGAAGTAGTAATACTTCTCCATCACCAACAATATTAATTAAGTATTTGTATGTCCTATTCTAAACATATCACAACCTAATTTTGCAAGGAAAGTAACAAATTGGTTGGGACTGCTAATTTTCTTGCATGGAAAAAGAGGATTAATTTACTTCTCAAGGAGAATGAACTTCTAGACCACATCAAAGGGAGTATCATTGTCCCTACTATAGAACAAACTCAAGCCCTGGAAAATTATAATAAGGATGAAACAAGGGCTCAAAGAGTTCTAATAGAATCCATCAAGGGCTCTTTCATTCCTTATGTTTCCAAACATGAAACATTGAAAGAAATCTATGAGAAACTAGTGGAGCTATTTTCAGTTAGAATAGTTGGAGAAGTGATATCATTATGTAATGAACTATATAAGAGGAAGATATCCAAGGAAGTAAAAACTCCCTACTTCATGAAAATATCTAAGATGAGAGATTGGCTACAAGAGCTAGGAGAATTTATGGCTGATAGAGAACTGACAACAATAGTAATCAATGCTCTACCTGAGGAATGAGGCAACATCACATCAAGTATATATGCCAAGAAGGAAGCTACCCCACTAAATGAACTTTGGTCTCTACGAAAAATTGAGGATACTAGACTCAAAGCCAAAGATGATGTGGGATAAAAGGATAAAGCATTTTTTGTTAGGGCCAAGAGAAGAGGAAAATTTGGCAAGTTTGGTCCACGAAGGAAAGGTAACAAAGATATGTCCAAAGTCCAATGCTTTGGTTGTCAAGAATATGGACACTATAAGAGGGATTGTCCCAAATTTAAGGACAATAATAAGAGGAAACAAAAAAGAAGCTCACATTACCCAAGAAGTGAAAGAAGAAGAGAATAAGTAGAAAAAGGAGGACCCTCCAGATCTCTACTATGATTAAAGTCAACTTCTTCACATAATTCTTCTTTCAAGGTTTTGGGTATCATAGGAACATGTAGAAATAGGATAGAATGCATGGTTTATGAAAACAAGCATCTTTAGGAATATAGGAGCATTATGTAGAGATAGCTCAAATAAATATATTCATGTAGGAAGGATGTAGCTATTGAATGACCTCATCAATGTAGAAAGGAATGATCATAATCAAATCTTAGAAATCCAGTATCACCAACAAGAAGGAGCATTTGCAGGATGAGGACTTCTAAAATCCTCTAGTGGAATATTCAATAGAAGGTTCATAACTTCAGTTAAAGAATATGTCATGATAATAATTCCACTCATAGGTATTTAAGAAAGGATTATATGCATGCAAGAAAAGATGAAGAAAATCAAAGGGAATTGAGGCAATCTCAATCTAGGAAGTTGTCAAAGGAAGTTGAGATGATCAAGAAAATAACTAATATGAGGTATATATGCATCTATGTTTTCAGTTAAAAATTCATGCCATCATATGTATTAATGAGCATGGGAAATGACTCTAAAAACATGGTGAAGAATAGGGAAGACCTATTTCATTAATAATATGCTCAAACACATGCTTCACATGCCAATAAAGGTCAACGTGAGAAATTTCCTCATAAGGAGTATGAGGTGGTTGACTAAAAAAATATGAAGAAGCATATGGGAAAAGATATTAGAAATGAAAGGAAATCATGATCACTAGGAATCATTATCCAACAGATTTTTTAAAGACATCTCCTAGAAGGAGGCATGAGAACTCTGACAAAGGAAGAAAAATATCAAAGGACCCTTGACACCTCGAAAGGCCTTGGAGATATGAAAATGAAGGATAATTATTCAAGCCAACAAGATGAGATGATGTAAAGCCATATAGAAAGGTAGTATTTAATTTAATTTTTGAATAATATCTGGATGAAGTCATGTAGGGTTACTAGAACAAAGCACATTAAAGTGAAAGTACAACTAAGCAATCATATGATTAATGTAAATTTAAGAAAGAAGCATGATGAAAAAGAAGTAGCTATATGAAAAAATTTCCAAACATGTACCAAGAAGGAAACTTTCCATGAAGGAAGGAAGGACATGACAAACCAAGAAGGAAAGTGATCAATGGTTGATTCCCTACAAGGAAGAAGCATGAAAAAAATCATGACATGAAGAAAATAATTGATAAAGTAGCTGAAGGACCCATAAAGAAGAAGTTGCTAATGTAAGAAAAGTCCCTAGTTTAGAAGGATCTCATTCAAGTCCATGGTCATAGGAAGATTGGATACATTCCTTTACACGAAAGCACTTATCTTCCCTAGTTGAAAGGGAGAGATAGACACAACATTCTTGTCTTCACTTGGGAATAAAATGCAAGGATTGGGTAATTTTTGGGCATCCGATGCGCTTTGAGGATGTGTAGGGAATCCAAGACAAGAGTAGGCAAGAGGACCAACATTCTTTGAGGGTTGGGAATCCAAGATAAGAATATTCCTAGAAGGTCATACTCAGTGAACACCCAGATGGGTATGTACCTTGACAAACAATGATAAATGTCTCTATAGGCATTGGTCTCACCAACATTGTGCTCTAATGTAATGAGAGATAGAGCTGTTAGTCAAGGCCTTTTTGTGGAAATGATGTTGGTTACTATGATGCTATAACATATGGATTACCAATCTGATTTCTCTTATGTGAATTCTTCAGATTGAAAATGGCCAAACACCTTGTAATGATTTATGAATACCTCCCTAGTTAGGAGTGAGTGTTGAAGAAAGTGTAACTAGGTTCAGTATTCATAAATGTAATTTTGATCTTTGTAATTGTAAAAGAAGATAAATATTATTTTTGTAAATTATAGAAATGACTTTCTTGCTCATTTCATAGGTCTAGCACATATCAAATTGTTATACATTAGTCAAAGAGTCAAAATAAATATGAATACCCTTAAGGGAATGGTACACCATGTATATTTATGTATTAGAGTCCAAGAAATACCTCCAAGAAAAGTCACAAGCCTCCTCCATATGTAAACATCATAAAAGGAAGCAATCCAAATTATAGAGATCAAGTAATCTTCAAGTCATCAAGTCAGCCTCAATTCAGCCTAATAGGAGGGGAATACTCCAATATAAAGGGCCATATATGAGCCACCATTTGATGTATTTGAGGAAAAATAAATAATAAAAGAATTAAAACAAGGAATAATAGAGTTATAAGTTTTAGAAAAACATATTAATATTGGAAATGAAACTCTCAAAGCACAGAATTAGAAAATGCTCAACATGATGTATTATTTGTATAAATAGAATTGAAAACTGAATAAATCCAACATGACACTAAAATTTAAGATCAAGGGTTTAAAGGATAAATTATTCACAAATAAACTTAGGTGGTCAATGGAAATGGAGAAAGTGATCACTCAGAGTAACCTGGATGTCCTTATTCAAGCCTCTTAAACTGTGCCATGACAAGGAGAGTTTTTTTTTTTTTTTTGTAATTTTGACAAAGCATGATGACATGTAATATCTTCATTATGGGGGGATGATGAGGTCAAATAATTAGCTCCTTCATCACTTTGCTAACCTATTTTTGACCATTTTACCCTTTTAGGAAATGATCATAACCATCCTTTCTCACACTGTTTCCATCATCCATACATATACAAGCTATTAGAGATACATAGGTTACAAGAAACTAATTTTTGAAGGTAGCATGTCCATCTTTTATTGTTTTATATATTTTATCTCTAAAAATGAGATAACATGAAATTATTGCAAAAATTAACATATTTTTTGGTTTCCCTCTAGTTTTGAAGAAAAATCGTAGGTTGAAACACTTCAAGGGCCAGCTCAACAAGATTGAAGAATGAAGAATGCAGCAAAATGTATCAAGATGGTTATCCACCTATCAGACACAAGCAACAAGCAAACATGTAATCCCTACAACTCAGTTAGTGACTTAGTCAACAAAGAAAATAGAGATAGAGTATGGCATAGGTTCGTGAGGGATCATGGTATAGCACGATAGATTTTTCACGATACATCATGGTAGGAATCATCGCATCATGGAAAATATTAAACAGAAAGAATAAATAACAAGATTCATGTTTATAATGATCAACATTTGGATCTATAAGATCCATACATCGTCGCACAACAAACTCTGAGTTATCATTATCTTATTTTGAATTATAGTATAGATATTTTGAGCTATCATTATCTCATTCTAAAAAATAGAAATAGGATTATGAAGTTAGTTGATTTAAAAACTCCATAAATATTGTAGTTTTTCTCATAAGGAACAAGAAAGATTGAAGTTAAGATTTATTGTATGAACATTGTGTTTTTAATGTAGTTTTCAATATAATTGAATAATATCATTCCTACATGTAAATAGATATTTGATTTCAGTTACTGGTCAAATTCGGAGTTTCTCCAAGCACATGTGACCAACCAGGAGGACCCCTTGTGCTAGGACATGAACTGCTTCTTGTTTAATAAGTTCATTTATTTCATAATGTATATATTCTATCTTGCTCTATTTTTTTAGTATAGATAATGTTGTTTTTATTAATTCTCACATATAAAACATAATTTAAAGCACTTTAAAAATAGTTTCAACATAATTTAAAGTTAGAATTAACTATAGTAAGGTGATCGCTTAGATTTATTTGCAGTATGCTTTGAATGAATTAAGTAGTGTGAATTTTAATTTATTTGTGTGTCAATATAATGAAGGATGATCACATGAATCTTCCAATTGAATAGGAATTAATTTTTAAAGACTACAAGCATTCATAATTGAGAATTTGGAGAAGTTTGTTGTTAAAAATCATTATCATTACTTGCATGGCATAAGGATATATACGTTCTTTAGAACTATCATTATTTTTAGATAGATAGTTGTGAATTTCTTTTATAGAATAATATTTCCTGTCAATGTCGATTAGAGAAATTAGAAGTTATACCCTTGCATGCATTATGCTTTACACTTCATAAGTTTACAAACTCAAATTGATAAATTAAAATGTTACCAAATTGTAGTACAATTCAATTGAATGGAACTTACTTCCCTTATACCTTCATGGTCATCCTCTTTCCATCACATCTCATGAGTAAGGGTATAGTATGGACACCATCCTCCACTAATACAACCCATATCAAAAGTTTATTGCTCTTTTGAGCGGCCTATTCAATTTGTATAGTGATAGCTAATGGAATTAAATGAGGTGGGTGTGGCTTGGTTGTAACACATCATAACCAAACTCTCCTTATATCTATAAATATGTGTCCTCACCTTTAACTCAATCATTAGTTGCATTTTTACATAAATTACATAAGAAAATTCACATAGTAACATTTACATCGGGTGCGGCAAGAAGGTTTGTTATAGACCCCAAAACGTTAAATGTACACTTTCTTTAGTGTTATATAGACATAATACAAAATAAAAATAAAAAACAATAGTGAGATTTATATTTACCACTCTTAAATTCTTTTATACGATGAAAAAAAATAAATAAAGCACCCTCATTTGATCCACCATTTCCTAGGTGACTTCATCTAGTCCAAAGTGATTCTACTACACCTTGACCTACTCTATTACTCGATTCTAGAGCATGATATGCCTTTGATCTAAATTTCATAGTGGTTCTGGTGGGAAATCTCCCTCATGTTCCACCCATATGACAAACAAGTCAACAATATGATTAGTGTCATGTACATGCTTTCACTAAACATGTACATGCAAGCAAAAAAATGTGAAAAAAACCATGTGCTTTCACTGTGGGTGGTAAGGCCAATATATAAGGCATTGGCCCTACTCTTTTTAAAATTTGAAATGGTACACAAAATCTTGGTGCCAACTAAGCAAAAAACCCTATTCTGAGTGAACTCTTTCTTGGTATGTCGATGTAGAGATATACATGCTCTCCCACTTAGAATTCCTTGTACATTCTTTGATGATATGGATAAATCGTTTTCCTATCTTCGCATACCTTCAATTTTATCCTAATGTTAATTACCTCCTACTTCGTTCCCTTAACATATCAGGTCTAAGAACCACCCTATTCACTGGATCATCCCAACTAATGGGAGTGTTGCATTTTCTACCATATAAAGCCTTGAAATGGCTCATCTTCTGTGACTCTTGATACCTATTGTTGTAGGAAATTCAACTAAGGGTAGGAAATTTTCCCACCTCTTTGATTAATGCATGACATACATCCTTATAATGTCTTGTGGAATTTTTTTCACTCCCTAAGTTTTTTCGTCCATCTGGGTATGATACACTATATTAAATGCTAGTTGAGTTCTAGAACCAACAAACATTGCTTTACAAAATTTTGAAGTGAACTTGGCATCCCAATCTGAAATGATCTTCTTAGGTATGCCATGTAATCTGAATATATCCTTCATGAATATTTGAGTTATGTAAATTACCTTATAGGTAGACTTGACAACTATAAAGTGAGCTTCCTTTCTCAAGTTTTCATCCTCCACCATTATGGCATTATGCTACCTAGACGTTTTTTGAAATCCTGCAATGAATTCCATAAATATGACTTCTCAAGTGCTTATAGTTGCCAAATGAGATGTTTTAGATGAAAAAGGCCTAGTAAAAAAAATTGAGCTTTCCTCCAGCTTGCCCAAAATCCTTCGATTACATGCCTTCTTAATCTACTAAGTATTCATTTGATGTTTCTGCGTATGTAAAATTATCTATACCTTAGCCTAATTTTTATATTTAATTAATTATATTAAAATTATTTAAACAAAATAAAATTATTTCCATCACCCACATCATACTTCATTACTTTATCCACACAATTATACCATGTTATATCCCACTATGTATAAGTTTATCCTTATTACATCATGATTTATTTTAAAAATATGTGTTTAACTCCACAGTTGAGCGAACCTCGCTAACCATATAGCCCATGACCTCCTCCATGTTGAAGAAAGTGGAACTAGGTTTGGTATTTACAAATGTAATTTTGATCTTTGTACTTGTCAAGAAAAAAAATATTATTTTTGTAAATTATAAGAATGAGTTTCTTTTTCATTCCATAGGTCTAGGAAAGTCAAAGAGTCAAAGACATATGTAGAGAGATCTTCTTGAGCATATATGTAATGTATATGAATCAACGTAGCATCTAGAACAACCCTCCAAGACACGCACAATCCTCTTGAAGAAGGCAGCAAGCAAACCAGTGATATCGGTCTGCAAAAATGAATTAAATAGATAAAATAAGTCATGTCGGATCACATATAAAGACACACTTCTTCGTTCGTACATGTCGGCTTAATATGGAGGGAAAAACACTATATATACCTCATTGGGGTCACCATAGAAAAGACAATTCTGATACGTCTGAAATTTCAGATGGTGCAAGAATCTCGGTCAACCACATGAGTACAAAACTTAGATTTGTTTGAAATTTCAGAGGTTTTTCACAAGGTACATGAATTTCGGATGGAATTTATAGGAAGGGTTTTCATATGCCACAGTAAGGTAATGAAGCAATATGTGTATTTTCTGGATGGGTCACACAATTACAGTCTTGGAAAAATTGTGATGGAAAGGATCATGAAGATCCCATAACAACATACAATCTTGACACATTGATGTTAATACCATTTCGGCATCTTTACAAGCACGGTCTCGACATGATTATAATGATGATGATATTGGTATATACTTTGTCTCATTATACTAGACAAATGAAACATATTT
Source organism: Pinus taeda (assembly GCA_000404065.3). Classification (NCBI taxonomy): domain Eukaryota; kingdom Viridiplantae; phylum Streptophyta; class Pinopsida; order Pinales; family Pinaceae; genus Pinus; species Pinus taeda. Next base: position 63,597 of record APFE031388178.1, on the reverse strand, counting down.
ATGATGATGAAACATAGGGAGAAAAATCACAGCCATGATCTTGGTATATCTCATCATGACTCACCATACCTTGGAATATAGATATAATCATGATCTGATGAAGACACAGTTACAAGGATAAGATCTCAATGAAGATGTAACTATGATGCAACAGTGATAATCTCGTTGTTATAATGAATATCTTAGTAAAAATTCAACAATACTCTCAATGAAGGTGCAACAAGGTGTCAAGATCTCAGTAATGCAATAATGATGACTTTAGTGAAGAATTAATGAAGATGATCTCAAAAGTGACAAATAAGAGGATTGGTGTCTTGGCCTTGGAGTGGCATAGTAAGTCAAGGGTCATGGTTTTGGTGTTCGTCAACTGGAATCTCTATAAGAAGAATTATGAGTGGGTTTTCCTCTCCAAGAGGGAGAGTTTTTGGCCTTGGCAGAATGCCAACATCTTGTGTTCTTGTCTCTCTTTTTTGGTAGCTATTTGATGAAATAAAGAAGACGCACTCTAATAATAATAAGTGAATATTGAAATAAGAATAAAAATTGAAAACACCTCACAAATAGTTATCAAGCTAAGAAGAATCACATTAATCCTACTTGCCCTAGAGTCTTCAACATGGTATCAAAGTTATGGTTACAGTCAAAGGAAGGGAAAAAAAAGAGACATTTCATGGATCAAGCCTCTAGAAAGACATGAGAGAAAGTTGAAGGAATTGAAAGATCAATCTACTACACCAATCTACAGTAGCAAAGGTTTTGGTGTATGCAATCTAAAAGATAGTCTACAAAATGAGGAGGTTTTATGTTCAAAAAAGGCCACCAAGACCCTCATAAAAATTGTCTACAAAGCAAGACCTCATCTTGGAATAGGTTGAAACCACGGAAGAAGTGTGGATCTACAATACAAAAGAAGGCACATTGAAGGCAAGAAGGTACTGTCATCTCCCAGGTTGTGAAATCAAGCAAGGATCATCTCCTTGCCCTAGAAGAAGAACATCCAAGGAAGCACCAAATCATCGAAAAGGGAGCAACCTTTTCTATTAAGGAAATTATTTCTCACTTGAAAGAACATCATCCAAGAAGAAGCCCTCATACATATTCAACCATCATCAACATGATCAAGGTTAATATTCCATCTTCACAAGACAAGTAAGTATCTTTTCATTTTATAAATTTGGTTAAATGACTTCATGAATTGCAATGACATCTATAATTTCATCAAGTTTCCTTGCATGAAGAAGGAGGATAGTCATATTCCTCTAAGAAGAAGAAGTCATTAAATAGATCAAAAGGTATCTTCTGAAGTTATGGAAAGGGATGCTTATGAAATATCCCCTCACATAGAAATATTGGAGACATCAAAGTGATGTAGATGATAAACTCATTCTCTAAACATGAAATGAATAAGGTCACATGAAATCTGATCTACATGAAAGTAAAGGGTATCAAAGGATGTAAGTATCTTCCATCTACAAGAACTAGAAAGGAATATAAATATAATGCACTAAGAAATAATCAAGGTAACAAATATCCATGGGATAATAAGGTTACCTCATTTGAAACTTATGGTCTCTATGCTAAATAGAGAAAGACAAGTTGATGGAAAAAGTATTGGACTAAATCATGTGTAGAAAGAAAAGGGAAGTTTGTTACTCAAACACGACAGAATAGGTATAGCTAAAATTATGGAAGCTCATATCACCAGATAGATGGAGGACGCTAAATAAAAGGACCAAGGAAAGAGGAAGTAACATATCTCTATGACTGGGATAATATCCCTCACAAAAGGGTCCCATCATAAGCTTATGTTATAAGGTATGACAATGATGATAAGATTCACCATGGCATCATAGAGCATTAGAAACAAGAGCTCGTGACATCACCATGGGAGCCATGAAGGAAAAAATCCATGACACAAAAACATGAAGGATATAGCTCTTGTGAACCTCAATGATCATTTATTGAAAGGAAGAAGTCATCTAGGACAAGGCTCATCATACATCAAGTCAAAAAGGAAACATCTACCGATTGGGGATATACAAGTTCCTTAAAATTATCTAATGGAATCCTCATCGTAGGATTCACTAATCTAGAGAGGAAGCAAGTGTTTCAACAAGAACTCAAACTTATGGAATTCATGAGATGTTGATGTGATGACATGAAGCATATCAAGGGATTGAAGATCTCTTCAATCAAGGAAGATGTTGGAAGAAGCCTCGATGACCTAGAGGTAAAATAAGGTATGTATGCTTGTGTTTAAAATTATAATGTCATGTCATATGGTTATAGGTAGCATTGATTGTTACTTCTATCTTGAAAAGCATGATCAAAAGAAAAAGGATCACATCCTCTGAAAGGATGCAAGAAGGCATAAAACACAGTAGATGAAATCAACATAATGTTTCCTCATATGAAGTATGAGGTGGTTGACCAAAATTAAGAGAATATGATTAAAAAATACTGGGAATGGAATGTGTAAAGAAGTAAGAGATCATAAGATATGAAACCATGATGAAGGAAATCAATATCCAAAAGACCAAGAAAATTTGACTAGGAAATCTCCAGGAAAGATACGAAGACTCTGATGAAAGTATGAAAAAGATGAAGACCCTTGAGAATGGATACTTTAGGGGTTGTGTCAATTGAATGAAAGATGTTGATACCTACAAAAATATGTCATGATGAAAGGTATGATTTGATTTAATGATATATTTGATTTCTTGAATAATATCCAGACGAGTTCATGCAGGGCTATTGGAATTGTAAGTACAAGTATAACTAGCATTCATGTGGTGGATGGAAGAAGCATGATGAAGAAGAAGTAGCTATATGATGAAGGTTAGAGATATGAATAATTCCACTTTCCATGAAGAAAATAATGACATGACGAACAAAGGAGGAAAGTGATCGATGGTCGTTGCCCTACAAGGAAGAAGCACAATTGAAATTCATGACATCAAGGAGAGAAGTTAATCGAGCAACTGAAGAAACCACGACGAAGAAGTTGTTGATGTATAGAAGAATACCTAGCTAAGAGGGAGCTCTGACAGGTCCCTGATCAAGAGGGAGCTAAGATTAGATCACCCTTGATTAGAAAGAAGTGATAGTTGTGTTTTTCTATATCATGTATCATGCACTATACCAGGACTAATAGTCGTAAGTATAGGTGAAGGCCATGAATAGAAATGTAGACACAACATTCTTGTCTTCACTTTGGAATAAATAATGGAGGATTGGGTAATCACCTGGGATTCGATGCTCTTTGAGGATGTGTAGGGAATCCAAGAAAATAGTAGGCAAGAGGACCAATATTCCTTGAAGGCTGGGAACCCAAGATAAGAATAGTCCTAGAAGGTCATACTCAGTGAATGCCCAAAGGGGTATGTACCTTGGGAGGTAATGATGAAGTTGTCTCTAGTCATTGGTCTCACCAACATTTTTCTCTAATCCGATGAGAGATAAAGTTGTTAGTCAAGGCCTTGTTGTGGAAGCAATGTTGGTTATTATGATGCTATAACAGATGGGTTACCAATCTGGTTCTTCTTATAAGAAATTATTTAGATTGAGAATGACCAAGTACCATTATAAATAACTCCCTAGTTAAGAGGGAGTGTTGAAGAAAGTGTAACTAGTTGCGATATTTACAAATGTAATTTTGATCTTTGTACTTTTCAAGAAAAAAGAAATATTATTTTTGTAAATTATAAGAATGAGTTTCTTGCTCATTCCATAGGTCTAAGAAAGTCAAAGAGTCAAACACATATGTAAATATATCTTCTTGAGCATATATTAATGTATATGAGTCAACCTATTGTCTAGAACAACCCTCCATGACAGGCACACTCCTCTTGAAGAAGGCAGCAAGGAAAACAATCATGTCGGTTTGAAAAAATGAATTAAATAGCTAAAAGAAGCCATGTTGGCTCACATATAAAGAAACACCTCTTCATTGGTTCATGTTAGCTTAATATGGAGGGAAAAAAACTATATATACCCCGTTGGAGTCACAATATAAAAGACGATTCAGATACCGATGAAATTTCGGATGGTGTAGGAAATTCGGTCAACCAAAGGAGTATAAAACTCAGATTTGTCTGAAATTTCAGAGGTCTATCATAAGGTACATGAATTTCGGATGGTAGTTGCAGGAAGGGTTTTCATATCCCACTGTAAGGTAATGTAGTAGTATGTGCATTTTCTAGATGAGTAGCACATGTACAGTCTTGGAATAATTGTGATGGAGAGGATCATGATGATCCCACAACAGCACACAATCTCGACACATTGGTGATAATACCCTCTCTACATGTTTACAGGCATGGTATCAGCATGATTATAATGATGAGGAAATCGGTGTATACTTTGTCTCAGCATACTAGACAAACACATCATATCTATGATGATGAAACACAAGGAGAAAAATCGCAGTCATGATCTCGGTATATCTCACCGTGATTCACCATACCTTGGCATGTAGATATAATCATGATCCTGATGAAGATGCAATTACAAGGAGAATATCTTAATGAGGATGTAACAATGATGAAACAATGATAATCTCATTTTTTTAATGAATATCTCAATAAAAGTGCAAAAATATTCTCAATGAAGGTGCAACAAGTTGCCAAGATCTCAGTAATGCAATAATGATGACTTCAGTGAAGCAACATTAATGAAGATGATCTCAGAAGTGACAAAGAAGAGGATTGGTGTCTTGGTCTCAGAGTGTCATAGTAATTCAAGGGTCATGGTCTCGGTGTTAGTCAATTGGAATCTATATAAGAAGAATTATGTGTGGGTTTTCCTCTCCAAGAGGGAGAGGTTTTGGCCCTCGAAAAATGCCAACATCTTGTGTTCTTGTCTCTTTGTTTTGGTATCTATTTGATGAACTAAACAAGACACCCTCTAATAATAATAAGTGAAGATTGAAATAAGAAGGAAAGTTAAAAACACCTCACAGATAGTTATTAAGCTAAGAAGAATCACATTAATCCTACTTTCCCTAGATTCTTCAACACAACATGGTACAAGCCCCATGTGTGCTCTACACGTCGAAACAATCGTTATTCATTACCATATATAGGCCACTGCGATTGCAAAGTCATTGTGCATGTGGGATATTTCCCATGCATAAGAATATAAATGATTTTATAAGCATTGAATTCACACATAGTGTTAATAGCCAAAATAATGAGAATGTATTAAAGGAAAGGCATATTCACAGAAGAAGGAAGATGTTTTCTCATTAAGTTTAGCCCAGGAAAGATTATCGGACCTAATCAATACAAAGTAATAAATGGTGAAGGTATGCCTTCTCATTCAATTAGTTGTTTGTACATTCAATTAAATATTTATTTTTTATGTGTTGGATCACTGACTTCAAAAGGGCTTAAGACAATGGAATATGCTTTGACACTGGCATCTAAATATAGCAGAGATATGGATATGGATGAAGGCGAAGAAGCGATTTTACATGATGTTAATATTGAGGAACCAAAACTGAAACAATTTTGGCAAGCATTAACACATTTCATCCACACATATTATGAAAAAAATCATGGGCTCATCATGTAAGTCAAATGGTGTAGATTAGAGAAATTAATATCAATAGTTGTTATTCAAATGCAGACCCCCTTGCGCCCACTCATCCCAAGATTAACAAGGGGGTTTTTCTATACGTTGTTTTATTAAAAAATAAAATAATACATGGTGTTCTTAGGTGAATAGTGGATATCCCCCTCGTAATTTCCAAAAAAATGAGGAACCCCTATCCCCTCTCCCCCACTTGCATTTCTCTTATGGTTTTCATCATACCATTTTGTCGCTAAAAGAAAAGGTGTTACAATAGGTGGGAGGAAATTGAAAATAGTTTGGAAATTTGAGTCATATGTTTCTTTACTATTGCAACAGTTAGATGTATATGCTCCCCTATCTAATATTTCAAAGTCAATAGGTTGGCTCAAGCTCATTATAACATTCACATGGTTTATTTAGAAGGGTGTAATTTTTTTCCAGTTCCAATCTTAACATTTCCATAAGAGGTTTGTCATCTGCGGTCGTTGAATATATTGATGTTAAAGGGTTGCTAGAAAATAAAGTCATTGTCAGATTCTTTAGAAAATTCGACAAATATCAAGTCCATCATTATGGATTTCTGTCATAGTTTGGAGAGGCTTTCAGCATATATTTGATGAAGTTGTGGGAATTTGGGTATATTAAGCTAAAGAGGCTACACCAGAAATTGATGGATAACAAGTTTATCATATGAAACACGAAGTACAGGAAGATTAGAGAAATTTTGAGGTAGAAAATGGGCCTCAAAACAAATGTGTTCAACCAAAATCAAATTTGTAATAACCAATAAGATTCAAGATGGTGATGTCAACCATGGGGGATGATTCACTATTTTGGGAGTAAAATATTAAAAAGATTAAAAAATTAAGAAAATTAAAAAACCACTTTTTCAACTCATATTTTTAACTTATCTCCCTACAGTTTTATTCATATTTCAAGAAGTATCACTCATTGGATGGATAATTTAATTCCTAATCTAAGGGCTACCCATGTTTCATATTTTCAATGGACACTGCTACATGAAAAATGAGAAGTACATGAAAAACGTGATTGCAATCACTTCTTTTTATGTATTTCTGATTTTTCATGTAATAGGGTCCATTGAAAATATTCAACCTGGGTATTCCTCGGCTGAAGAATTAAATTTTGAATCCAATGGGTGCTCCTGTTTGAAATTTGAGTAAAACTGTAGGGAGATAATTTGAAAATACGAGTTAAAAAAAAAAGTAGTTTTTTCCCCCTCTAAAATTTGATGATGTAATGTAATCTTATTTTATTATTTCAACTATTATTTTATAATATTACTTGGGAGGACCATTTTAGACCTCAAAATTTCTCTAATGGTTAGGATAAATTAATTGATAAGTTTTACATTGTGTTGAATTAAAGGCCGAGAAATTATTAATAGATGAAACCAAGGAGCAAAGGATGACATGCAACATCTAGTGTGACATACAATTGCTGAAATTTTGAAGAAACAAGTCTAAAACATTTTTTATTTGTTAAGAGAGTTAATTCCAACAACATATAATGTAAGTAGTTTTAACAGGTATTCTTGGGTTTCATAGAATTTCTATTTTGCCACACTATGTGAGTTCATTGATTGTATTCATTTTGATATTGGAATTCCAAGAATTTCATATGCGTATGATTATTTGGATGAATTACATATTTATAGTGTTCTTGCACAACTTGTAGTTGATTGTAATATGCATAGCTTGAATGTCTCGATGAGTTATTCTGGAACGTTTTTTTATTCCTATGTTCTCAAGCTCTGCAGAATGTACAACTAAGGTTGTTAATAATGGATTCTTGGATGGACAAAATCTTTTATTACTTGGGATCAAGCTTTGAAGAATCATTCAACTGGAAACATGAGCAACTGCATTTTATGATAAGCGTGTCCTCTTATTTCTTGAAAACATGGGGCATTCTTCTATAAAAGATGAGACTTTCCATCAAAATAACTATTGCAACTATAGGGGCATGTTGTGTTTTACACAATATGATGGTTGAATTGAATCAAGGGAGATAAAATTTTCCTAAATAGAAAGTTGAATAATATTTTTCAATAGTTGTGACTACAAATTAATGCAATTGCAAGAATATGATGATGGTAGAGTTCATAATGGGTTGATTCTTACTCTTGTAGAATTTAACCCTCATGAAATGTGTTTCTCTTTTGTGTAACAATGCTTAAAAAGGTAGAGGCTTCAATGCCCTTATTGGGATTCATCGTGACAATTGTTAATGGAGTTATATTTCCTATTGCTTTCAAATGTTATCACCAGTTTCTATGGACCTATCCATAAGCTTTGAAAGAATCCAATTTATGGACATGTATATATTTAGTGTTGTCAGGTTCGTGCCTTCTCATGGGACCAACATAGATGTATTCTTTCCATATTGGTTGTGGCATATTTATGCAACATATTCAATCATTGAAGTTTAACAAAATTACCTTTTCTTATAGAGAATTTTAATTAATAGCTTTAGTGACACAAACGAAGGGCATTATAATCTCGAAATGTTTGTAACAATCCCAGTGGCAGAGAATTTAGCAAATATATTGGAGAATAAATTTTTAATAATGGAAATTATTTTAATTCATTTTGAGATATTATGTTCCTTGATTTTGAATTCTCATATAGAAGCTTCTAGTTCTTAGGTAGCAATAGAATTTTGAAAGGTCATCTTAGATTTTAAGTCAACAACATATCATTTCCATATTTTCAAGGATTCAATCAAAATATTTAGCCAAATGTTTTTAGCATTCAGGGATATAGTTGATAGTGTATTCAAAAGTTGTGGATTTTTCAATATTTAAAGGTAGAGGATTAGCATCAATGAATCAATTTCCATATTTTGACGAAAATGGTTTTCAAGCAGTCCCAAATTTGTTTATGCAACAAGTCAAAGTATTTTTCATTTAATAAATTAGTTTTCTAAAATCTAATTATAGTTGTAAGAATGTAATGCTCTATAAATATTAAGAATTTTCAATGCAATAGAGGTTGGCTTTTGGGAAGAGATAAAATTTCAAAGTTTAACTAAATCATTTTGGTTTCAGCATATGACAATTTTGTTTCATATGAGATTACTTGCCCATATTTTCATAATCTCATCTTCTAAACATTTTAAATTATGTGGAACATAAAAGAGACTATGCTGAGAATCAACTTCCCCCTTTCTCTTTGCAATGTTATAGTCAACACTGAGTAGATTATAATGTCCCTCTGAACTATTATATTGTTTCCCTGATTCCATATAGATTAGATGCATTCTTTTGTTAAGATATTGAAGGATTTTCTTTACGCTTTCTAGTATTATCAGATAACATAAATATTCAGATTGATTATGAACATTACTTGATATTTCCTTTAGTCTTCTTTCATCATCTTTTAAGTTGTTGATATTCTGTCATGTTTGTATGTTGGAACTTCGATTGGACCTCTAAAAGGTAGGGCTTTATTTATTTAAGAAAGACTTTTGAAACCCTTAGAAATCATATTTTAAGGAACCCCCACAACCTGTTGAATTGACACAATTTCCTAGATAGAAATTGTATTCAAGGACTACTACAACATTTGGCATTGTTGTTGGGATCGAAATATTGAAGTTATTTTTCCTTGGGACAATGACAAAACCTCTTTCTTGATGGTGAAAAATAAATGGGTAGGCCAATATTTTTCACCTAGTGATTCCATGAGCTGAATATTCTGTTGGTTTCGAGATGTCAATTGCACTTGTTTTTGTGTTACCTTTATTCTCAATATTATTAATCAAAGTGAAGATTTCATTTAGAAATATATTTTTCTTTCTCTTGGAAGTAATCAAAGATTTTAGATATCTACAGAGGATAGAGTCTTCAAAGTTATTGAACATCATATGTTTCAATATTGTACCAATTTTCAGTTGTGAGTATAAGTTGACCATGGATATTTGGTTCCATATTATATATTATTTTTATGTTTTCAATTGCATGCAAGATGGTATCTCACACAATCTACTCCTTACCGATCTACACTAGAAGTTTGACTATACTTGACAATATATAAATTCAATTAAATAGAGTAGGAGTGTGTGATTGAATAAGCTCACATTTCGAGCATTTGGTGTGCAGTGATTACAGGAGTAATGACTCCATAGACCAATGGATAAAGCACTAGATTAGATTCATTTCTTTTCTTTTCAAATAGATAATTTTGTTTTTTATCTTCTTCAACATAGAAAGTAGTTTTGGTTTGTAGTGTGTGGACTTTTTTAGTTTGATCAGAATATGTTAGACATTTCAAGGATAGAAATGCATGAAGGCACATGGTCTACAGTTATTTGCATCTCACAGGGGGAAGAAGTCCCCAATTGGAGCCTCTATTGTAGCTCAAAATGACCTAGTTAAAAAATATTGAGCTTTCTTCTAGCTTGCCTGAAACCCCAATCTCCTTCCCGCTTAATCCAATATGTATTCATTTGATGCTTCAACCTTTGTCAAACTATCTATCTATTAACATAAGTTTTACCTTTTATTAACTATATTAAATTTATTTATCTTAAATTAATTATATTAAAATTATTTAAACAAAATAAAAGTATTTCCATCACCCACATCATAACTTTATGAATGTAATTATACCCCTCTACATATCTTTTTATCCTTATTACTAATAAAAATGGCAATGTTTGTATTAAAGAAATAAAACCCATTGGTTAGCTCTACGAAAGAGATTCTGAACTAGGAGAGTCTGGCTCTGCAGAACGCTCTACATTGTTCATACACATTACACATTAAATAGAAAATATGGTTTTGGGGAATTTAGAACAACATCCTAAGAAATAGAAACTAATTCCTATCCTAAGGTTGTGTGAACTAGCACTACCTATTCTAGGATATTCTCCATTATCTTCAACACTCCCCCTTAATGGAGAATCGGTTCACAAATATGCCTAACATCTCCCTAAACATTTGAAACTTAAATTTTCCAAGAGGCCTAGTGAAAATGTCTACAACATTATCCCATGTATTACAATATTCCAAATGGATTTATTTAGATTGCACTTTCTCCCTGACAAAGTGGAATTTTGTATCAATATGTTTAGTGTTTTTTTGAAACACCGAATTATTGGCAAGTTTGATTGAACTCTGATTGTTGCATCTGACTGTTGTTGCATCTGACTATTGTTGTGTCTGTCTGTTCTTCCCCAACATCCTGGAGAAGTCTCTGCAACCAAACTACCTCACACATTGATGCACACATGGCTTGATACTTTGCTTCTGCTGAGGACAAGGAGACTGTGTTCTGCTTCTTGCTGCTCCATGTGATCACCCCAAATCCAAGGTTGAATGCATAACATGTTATAGATTTGTGAGCATCTACATTTCCAGCGCAATTTGAGTCTTCATATCCTACCAATCTAACATCAGAAGAGCCAGTGTAAATAATACCATAATCTATAGTACCTTGTAGATACGTCAAAACACTCTTTGCTGGATTCCAGTGGCTTTCAAGTGGCTTAGACATAAATTGGCTTAGCATGCTGATTGCATAAGCCAAATTAGGTCTAGTGGTGGTTAGGTAGATTAGACTCCCAACTAGTTGTCTATAAAGTGTTGCATTTTCCACTTTTGAGCCATCCTCACATTACAATTTGATGTTCTGCTATAATGGTACCACAACAGCCTTACACCGATCCATTCTAAACTTTTCTAACATGATTTTAACGTACGTTTCTTGGGACATAATTGTTTGACCTGAATCTCTCCAGATCTCAAGACCTAAACAGTATCTAAGTTCACTAAGGTGCTTCATTTCAAACACCTGTGACATCTGTTTCTTGATTTCATCGATTAGATATGTAGCATCACCTGTAATTACCAAATCATCTACATATAATTAAATCAACACTACACAACCTTGTTCATCTTTCATGGTGTAAAGATTAGGGTCATTCTTACTTCTATTATAGTCATCTTGCAGAAAACATGAATCAATCTTTTCATACCACGACTTGGGAGCGTGTTTTAGTCCATAAAGTGCTTTCTTCAATCTACATACTAAATGTTCTTTTCCTTTTTGGACAAACCCTTCTGGTTGCTCTAGATAAACCTCTCCTTTTAGTTCTCCATTAAAAAATGCAGACTTTAAATCTAGTTGTTGCATCATCCAATGTTTCTTAGTAGCTAAAGACATTAACATTTTGATAGTGTTCAATTTAGGTACAAGGGAAAAGGTTTCTTCATAGCCTATCCCTTCTTTTTGTAAGTATCCCTTTGCTAACAACCTAGCTTTTAGTTTTTCTATGGTTCCATCTACATTAATCTTCGGTTTATATAACCATTTACAACCTATGGTCTGTTTTCCTCAAGGAAGTTCAACCAATTCCCAAGTGTTATTTCTGATTATTAAATCATATTCTTGTTCCATGGTTGTTTTCCATTCACTACATTCATTTGCTTCTTTATAACTAGATGGTTCAACCACATTCATCATACTAGTTATAAAAGAATTTTCCCTATATCTTGTAGGAATTTGAGCATTCTATTTGATCTCCTAAGTGGTGGAGTGGTGGTTTCAAACCTTATTTGATCATCATTTATTTCTTCCTACTGTTGATGATGTTGTTATTGTTGTTGCTATTGCTGTTGTTGCTGCTACTGTTGTTGCTGCTACTGTTGTTGTTCATCCTTTGCCTTTATTTGTTGTTGCCCCTGATTGTTCTATGCTTATTCTTCCACAAAGCATGGAATTTCCCATTCCTCATAGTGCTCATCAAGTTCTTCATGATCCTACTTACGGAATTTAACATCTCTACTAACAAAAATCTTGTGAGTAGAGGGATTAAATAATTTGTATGCTTTATATAATGAACAATACCCTATAAAAGTACATATGATGGATTCTGAGTCTAATTTTCTTCTATATTCCTTTGGAATGTGGGAAAATGATTTAGATCCAAATATTCTTAAGTGTTTTACTGCAGGCTTATATCCATATAATGCTTCAAAAGGAGTTTTAGACTCATTACTTTTTGTAGGACACCTATTTTTCAAATAAACTGCAGTATTCACTGCTCTAGCCCAAAAACCATTCAAAAGATTCTTACCTTTAAGCATACTTCTAGCACATTACACCAATGTTTTGTTCTTTCTTTTTGTTACTCCATTCTACTGTGGAGTATAGGGTACTGTGAATTGCTACAAAATTCCATGATCTTTACCATATCTAATAAGATCATCCTTCCTGTATTCTCCCCCTTGATCAGAATGAAGAATTTTAATCTATTTCCCTGTTTGTCTTTCAATCATATTTCTAAACTACTTAAAGTATTCGAATGTATGGCTCTTCTTACCTAAGAAATACACCCAAAAAACTTGTACAGTCATCAATAAACAGTAGAAAATACAGTGCACCTTGTAATAATTTTGTCTACATGGGTCCACAAAGGTCTATGTGCACTAATTCAAGTATGTACCTCTGTTTCTTTTCTATTCAAACATGGAATTCTGCTCTATGCATTTTTCCTAATGTACACACATCACAATCATTATGTACTTTCTTTAGCATAGGAAGATCTCTTACCATTTCCTTCTTTTGTAGTAACAAAAAATCATTGTATTTGATGTGGCCATATCTCTGATGCCAAAGTGCTTATGTAGTTAGGCTAGTTGCTATCAATGCTCAAACTGGTGGAGGTCTTACATACAACTCGTACAATCCTCCTGTTCAGATTCTTGTAGCAATTGTCTTCATGTCATCTAGCAGATCTTTAATATAACAATTAGATTTAAAGAATTCAACTTTCAGATCTTGATTTGTAATCATGGATACACAAATTAAGTTCTTTTTTATACTAGGCACATACATAACATTATAAATTTGTTTGATATTACCATTAGGTAGAATGACAGAAAATTTCCCACATCCTTTGATTTGATGACTTCTATCATCACCTAGGTAAATCTGCGCGCCTTCATTGATTTCTTTAAAATCTTCGAGCCAATGCTTATTCCCTATCATGTGCATTGACGCTCCTAAATTTACATACCAGATATCTGCATCAACATTTTCATCACGATCTGGCATGAACAATCTGAAATTCTGCACCTGATCACCATTCGCGAGATGACCTGCAAGTCTTTTCTGTTTCTATTATTCTTCATGATATTTATTTTTCCTACACTCCCTCGCAATATGACCTAGTTTTCCACACTAAAAACATTTAGTTTTAGAGTAGTTATTATTCAGATGTATACCTTGGGTCTGATTTGGTCTTTTGTGTGAGTTTGCTCCATTTTGCTGTTGTGGACTTCCTTTCCCTTTGAAGAAGTGTTTCTTCGCCATTAACGCAAGATCAACACTTTGGGGCTTCAGAGATGATCTTCTTTCTTCTTCCTGCATTAATATTCATGTCAGCTCTTCAAATTTCGGGATCTTTTCTCTGGCATTTATCCCAATGATGAACATTTGGTAATCATCAATGACACCATTCATTGCAATGGTTACAAGATCTGTATCATCAACTGTATGACTAATGTCTGAAAATTTGCTCTTCAGATTCTTTATCCTTGCTATTAATGAAGCACTTGTTTCATTCTCCTCCATCTTCAGGGATATCATCTTACTCTTGAGGAACAAAAGATGATTTGAATTCCTGATCTTAGACAACTCCTTCAGAATTCCCGAGATCTCATTAGTTGTCTTACATTCTCTAATATGAAGTATGATGCAGTCTTTCATTGACATCTTCAACAATGTCCTTGCTCTACCTTCTCGCTTCTCCCAATCTGGGATCGATGTTGATCCAGCTGCGGGCCTCGGCTCATCCCCATTTGTAATTTTCCAAGCACTCTGCACTTCTAGCAGAGTTTGCATCTTGAATTTCCAATTTGCATAATTTGAACCATTGAGCTTGTTAGGCTCATTCAAGCATGTTTGAAACATAATGTTATTCATCTTCGTGATTTAGAAAAAAGCAATTTGACAGGTAAAATATGTTAAATTTACCCCAGATCTATGACAAAGACAAATCACTGTTCTTCGCGGCACACCCGCAGATAACGTGTCTTCCTTCATCCTCTAGAAAACCTTCTGTTTTCATCTACAGTCTTGTTCTTAGCTTCCCCATGCAACTTCTCTGATAGCTACAACCTTGTTCTTGGCTTCCCCATGCAGCTTCACTGATTTACACGATCGTCGCAGATATGTTTGGATTTTTTGCGACATCGTCGCAGCTGTACATGAAATACCTACAACGGAAAAGTTAAAAAATATGTGCAAAGTGGCTACATTACACTCATCATAGAGGTACACTCACAACAAGCAATGATTTCAGATTTGTCGCAACTATCCTCCTCACAACTGCAATGATCCCGGTTCAAAGAACTACCCACTAGCCAGTGTACAGGTTCCTCAGCCCTAACGCTATGATACCATGATAAAAATGGAAATGTTTGTATTAAAGAAATAAAACCCACTGGCTAGCTCTACAAAAGAGAGTCTGAACTAGGAGAGTTTGGCTTTGCAAAATGCTCTACATTGTTCATACACATTACACATTAAATAGAAAACATGGTTTTAGGGAAGTTAGAACAACATCCTAAGAAATAGAAACTAATTCCATCCCGAGGTTACGTGAAACAACTCTACCTATTCTAGGGTATTCTCCATTATCTTCAATAATTACATCATTATTTGAATGTAATTATACGTATCTTTTATCCTTAACACATTATCCTTATTACATCATTATTTCATCACCCACATCATAACTTATTTCATCACCCGCATCATAACTTTATGAATGTAATTATACATATATATTTATCTGTATTACATCAATATTTCATAATTTTATCCATGCAATTATTCTTATTACATCATTATTTCATAACTTTATCCATGTAATTATCTTTATTATGTCATTATTTCATAACTTTATCCCATGTTATACCCCTTTACGTATCTTTAAAATGTATTTAATTTCAAGTGAACCACTCGGACAATATAGCCCACATCCTCATCCATGGTCCAAGCCTCATGTGTGCTCTATGTGTCAAAACAAACCTTATTTATTACAATATATAGACCATTATGATTGAAAATTCATTGTGCATGTGGGATATTTACCATGCACAAGAATATACAAGCTTTTATAGGTAGTGAACTCACACACAGTGTCGACAACCAAAAGCAAGAGAATGTAATAGAGGAAAGACATATTCACAGAAGATGAAAAGAAAATTAATATTTTCTATTCAAACACCGACCCCCCACTCATATGAAGTTCAATCTCTAATTGTTTCTTTCTGCAGATTATCAAGTCAAGCCTTGAAGATGCCCTTTATAGAATCATCATTTTTGATTATAAATCTGTAGAAAATGTTTTCTCTTTGTTTGATATATCAATAGATATCAATGCTTTGGAAATGGAAAATCGATTGGAGGAAACCATTTACACATGGAAAAGAAGAATACACAGCAGGTAGAGAATCTTGATTGAGAATGGGAAAACTTGTGTTAAATCTGCATGGTCCCTAGTTAAAGAGTTTGAAAATTAACTACGAAGAAAGGAGATGTACATGGAAGTGGGATTAATATGTGGGATGACAAATTTATGAATGGATATAGTTGCATGGGGTTTTCGTAAAATAAAATAGTGTTTTTAATTCATTCAGAGTGAACAACTCAGCATACCTGTTGAATAGGTTTTTCATACTCTATAGGGTTTATAAATTCTGTTACTCCAAAAAGTTTTGCTGAGAAAGGAAAGATTACAAGAAAGGGTTAAAAAGACAATTGTACAAGTTAACATATCAACACATGTACATAGAGTCTCTAATAATGGAATTGGGAAGTATACAATCTCGTTCATATCTCTCATTATTGAAATCGTTTCCAATTATTTGAGCAAATCCAATGATTATTGCACTTTCACAAGCATGCATAGTTAAACTCGAATAAGAATGGTAACATATAATTAAACTCCTTAAATTATACCCTCATCATATTGGCCCCAACAAAAATTCAAGTAGGGGAAGTGAACATAATAGTCCCTAGAAAAAAGGTTTGAGGACTTTAAAACTGGAACATATACTAATATGCATACAGTGGAACATGAAGAGAGCACTTTCTATTATTACTTATAGCAAGCCCAACAACCCCAAGACCAAATACTTCTACTATCAAACCCTTCTTGGGTTTTTGTGCATTTAAAGTAGCACCCATCCCTAATTCCACAACAACAAAGAAGAATTTAAACAATAATTCCAGTCAAAGAAACCATTATGAATGATTTTATAATTGTTAACGAGTTATGAATGATACCTTCGTGCATATTTTTTATATGATAGTTATTTCTATTTTACTATATAATAGTTATTTATCCCTTTATCAATATAAAATAACTCTATCAAAAAATGATGTGAATTTTCTTAGTTATAAATCAGAAGGTGAGATAGTTATAGTATTCTCAATCTTGTAGCTTGTTAAACACCATTAATATTAGTTAAAAATGAATTAAACACATCAATCATTCTATAATCGTAAGGACATATAGATTTGGAAAACACAACAATCATTATTAAGGGCACTTGACACATATATTTGGTCCCTTATCTATAAGTTAGATGAAGGAAAATGGCTCTATGAATTTTCTTCCCCATAAAGTAGCACCCATCTATGATTCCACATCAACAAAGAAGAATTTAACCAATAATTCAAGTAAAAGAAACCATTATGGATGATTTTATAATTATTAATGAGTTATGAATGATACCATCATATACATTTTTTATAGGATAGTTATTTATCCATTTTATCAATATAGAATAACACTTTACCAAACAATGATGTGCTAGCAGAGGTGCAAAGATCCTTAAAATAAATAGAAAACATTGGAGCATAACGAAGGGGAAAATTGTGTCCAAAAATGTTCTTAAGAGTCAAGACATTGAGATAGATAGAGAGTTGGGTGGTGCAAACTCTGCAAACCTCCGTGAGAACAAGGGTGGGTAACCAAGGTGGTTGAGATATATTTGAAGTTTAAATCTAAGCTTTTTCCAGCTCCCGAAAAAAGAGACACGAGTATGAAAGAGTTCAAATCTTGTGAGGACTCAGACTGAGCCTAGAGTTCCTTATGATGTGGTTAGGGTGTCACCGTAAAATTCAAGTAGATAATTTAAATATAAATAAGAAAAGGGATCAAGGGGATTTTTCTCCTTAAACGTATATTGCTAGGACTAAGCATCAAGGCAGTCCAAATTCCAATTTCATTATACACAGTTCATGATGGATAAGAACAAATACACACAAATGAAAAAGAAATTTATCTCCTAAATTGAACCAGCGCATGATGTATATCCGTTATAGAAACCCTAGACCTGAATTGAATTGGAATCCATATCAAAACCTCATTTTAGAAACACTAACTTTTCCAATTGTATACAAATTTAGGATAATGAGTGACCTGGTAAGCATGGTTTCCCAAGCGTTCTTTCAACCTCTTTTCACTCTCCACTATTCTCACCTTCAATTCCATCCTCTTACGGACTGATTCTTCCATTTCCTGCTCATCATACTAAATTTAAATTTCATACAACAACAAAGGCCATGTAGATTTTCCTCTTATAAAAACCAATGCGAAGTCACAGACCTACGTGATCATAAATGAAACCAAATGTAGCAGATATGGTGCTATGAAAATCCTCAAGATTTTTCTCTTGATCCTCTACAATATCTTGATCTGTTTCAAGTCCAACAAGGGCAAGGCAAAGAAAGAAAACCACTCCAGTGAGTTTGTCTTCGTAGGACATATTCTACTCTAGCGACATATTTTCTACGATGTAAATCACAGTATTGTGTGGTGTGTACACCAGCAGATTGAGCAGCGGTTTGGTCTTTTGTAAGAAGAAACAAACCTAATGCTGCAAATATGGTGCTACGAGGCTCCTCAATCTTTTTCTCCTAATCATCTCTAATCTCCTTTCATACAAAAGCAATTATTGGAGAATTAAACAAGTGAGAGGACATATTTATGTGAAAATAATATATATATATATATACATGAATTTTGAAGGAAGTTAATTTTCTAAACCCTCAGATTTGTTTTGATTATTGTAATCTCAAGGTGAAGAAATAAAATGGATCTTGTGAGTTTGTCTTTCTAGGATAGATTCTTCTCCAACGACATATTTTATTCGGTGGTAATCATGGTATTGTGTGGTGTGTACGCCAACAGATTGAGTAGGGGATTGGTCTGATGTGAGAAGAAACAAACCCTAACCAAATGTTCAAAGAGAAAAGTCTTGTAGTTGTTCATGCTATTTCAATACATTTTCTTCCTTTAACCCTTGGACCGCCTTGGACCGCCTTGGTTAACTATGAGCGGGTTGAGAGGTTATCACAGGTCATTCCATTGAAATTGTATCAATCTGATGACACACTATTCTTCAATCAATTAACATTTTATTCGGCAGTCTAGACTAATGTAGAGTGGGGAAATTGGGGGAGTTGTTCTCAAAGGGGAATGCCTTGCAGTGTAATTATATTATTAATTTCTTCTTTTATTTTCCAATCGAAATTTTCATTTTATACTAAGCATATAGAAATAAGTGCAATATTTTTTTTAAAACAATTCTCATTAATTTTCTTAAAATTAAAACATGATACCTTATATATGGTGACATCTATATTAATAATATTTTAGGAATTCAAAATCTATATAATAAAAAAATAATTAAAATTATTAAAAATTTTAAAACTATATTTCCTTCACATTCCAACATTACATTTCATACTATATGATTTCAGCATTGATCAATATTTTAAATATATGTAATCACATTCCCAAACCCCAATAAGTTATAATCACACTCCATGATATATTATGTCATGGCAGGGGGGCAGAGGAAGAGTTGGAACATTGGTCAAGAATATATTATTGATAGGGAAACAAAAGAAGAACAAGAACATTGGCCAATAATATAATATTGCTATCACATCACATGGAAAATAAATAGAGGGCGATGATCTGCAACTCCTTCGAGAGAAAATTGGAAGATTCGAAGCGTTTAGGCTTCATTTTATTGAATTTAAGCTCTATGAGTTTTGTTTATAGTTTTTTCCTCCTTTTTAGACGTCCTAAATTTTGGGGCAATTCAAGGGAATTTTCCCGTCTTATGCTACCATTATTTTGTAATAAAGTTCAGTAAAAACATATTTTGAAGTGAATCTCTTTGGGATTGAGTTATATGGGTCTAAAGAATACGAGTCTATACATTTTTGAACTAAAACAGGGATATTTAGACTTGTACAATCCTATTTGAGCATCGAAGAGATGAACATAGGGTAGTTTAGATACTCTAACCATTGCAAAATCAATATTTACAAGACGGGGATTTTTTTTGAAACTATGTTAGTGGAAGTGGTGGCAGTGGGTTGAACCATTCATCCTAGGGTTTTGTTGATATCACTTCAAGGGAAATCTTGTTTTACTTCTTGATTAACGAATCACAATGATGAAATTTTCTTCTCCTCTACTTATACCTTTAAAGAACTCACTAAAAAATATTTCCAAAGTGAAATAATAAAAATAACAATGATGATGCTAATCCTTTCCAATAATTCAATGCCCAAGACCACTCTTTGTCTATTCTGTGACTGCCATTATGTCACATTTAAGAAGCTAACCACAATTTATCATCTAGTACAAATGAAGAGCAAGATATGTGTACTCGTAAAACAAGTTCTTGGGAAAATATTTTGCGTCTAGACAAGGCCAAGTTTCAAATCATTTTTCATAAAATACTTACAAAGGATCTAAGTTTGGCATGTTCGAGAATAATCTACGCAATAGCTCAATTGGATTTTCAAATAGCAAAACAAATTTGTATGCCATGAGTCAAGAACTCAATTTTGAACTTCCACAAAAGTGGATTTTGTCCAATTTTCTTTTGCATGCCTTGTGAAAAAATTGTCCCAAGGAAAAATTCAAGAGGTGGGCCTTTTTTCTGACCCTCCACTTTCTATAGATGGAAATCCGAAAAAAATCTTTGGTTGGACCCCAAATGGGTTACTAAATCTTTAAACACAAAAAAGTGTGTCAATGAAAGAACTTAGAATCTCCTAATGGTGCGTTTTACAGAAACTCATAATGTTTCTCATGTAAAAGGTTTGGAATCAGATTCAAAGAAAAATTTTGTGCAACATCATTTTGAGCTTCAAGAAGATCCATATTTTTGGGATGACCATAATTTTCATGTTGTTATTCATATTCAGCATCTTCGTAACACTGAAGTTGCTTCTTAAGGTTAGTATAGATGTGTCATACAAGACAATGGACACACTATTACATGGTTGGGGCACCCAGAGTCTTGCTTTACATTTGACCTTGTATCTAGGGGAAATATATCCCAGGAAATTTTTTTCGAAGTAGCTAGATTACCCATGTTTGAGAACTGCATGGGAGGATACAATAGTTTTATGTTTGCATATGGTCAGAGTGGGAGTGGAAAAACACATAGGTGCTGAGGGTGAGTGCTTAAAAGAGGCCTCAAACATCAAAAAATCACTCTCATCTCTGAGGATCATAATCATGAATCTTGTAAATATTTCCAATGGGAAACTACAAAGTGTACTATATCGTGACTCCAAACTTACATTTCTTCTCCAAGATTCTCTTGGTGAAAACTTGTTGTAGTGGCTACAAGTACCCTCCAAAATTTTGGCTCGCATGCAAATTTCAGAGCTTACCTTGGATCATGTGATCAACTATCCTTGGTCGCTTGTTGAGAAGTTATATTTTCAATCTCCCCTCCTTGATCTTAAGAGTTTCCCATGTTCTCATATTCATGTGGCATGTGTCATCTTTGGGCATACATGTTGGTGTTTTCCATGCAAAGGGGATATTGTTTTGCTTCAAGGGAAGCATGTGCACATGAGTGGTTGTCATCACATACACATGTTTCACTCTTAATTCACACACCCTTGTCACAAAGTTTTTGCATCAAGAAAAGTATGTCTTAGGAATTCTAGACGGTCTACGTTGTGTCAGTAAGTGTTCATGTGCGATCATAGTCAATTCATATCAATGTTTACATATGTTTCACGGCTCCCACACTTAGCCATTTTCCTAAGCAACCTAGCTTCATCCAGCTTCCCGGAACTGTGCGCTTTTCTTCTGAAACCATCAAGATTCCTTCCTTGCCTGTTGAAACCCCATATTGTGTAGAGACACCAACCTCCCTCACCTACTATAACCCCACAACCCGTAGAGACACTGACCTCCCTTACCTATTGAAACCCCACAACCCATAAAGCAATCAAGAAGCCAACACTACTCTCCAAAAATGCACAGAGCATTTCAGCTGCACTACACTCATAAATTGCATAGAGGTGTCCTCCCAGGACCCCCATCTTGCAACAATATCGTATGCCTCAAAGCTATGCAGTGTTTTCCAAGCTTCTCTATCTATCTTGCATGAAGAAACTATGCAGATGGGCCTCCCAGGACCTCATTTCGATAGCAGTCACTATCCATTGAAATTACGCAGATCTACTTCTTAGTGACTATAGGAAAAGGTGAGATGCTAAAATCACTTCCAAGGAGTTGAGGAGAAGCACTAAGGAACCAAGTAATGGAAAATATCAAGATCTCATGCAAACTCTGTCAGATGTATGATCATCTTAAGGGTAAGTATGGAAAGTAAAGAATAGATTTCGAAGTACACCTCTTAGTTGAGTTTGCAGGAATTATTTTAATTTTCATATCATCTCATCCTTAGTAACATGCATGTGCACAAACACAAAGACTTATTTTATGAGTTTCTTCTACATGTCTTTCTTCGTTTTCACTTGTTCGACCAACTGTCGTCTTTGACATGTTGATTTCTATGTCATGCTCATGACCTTGTTCTGGTTCTATTGAAGGTTGTATTTGAGTTTTGTTCTCTATGTAAACATCTATCACACTCACACATGATGTTGTAAGTATTGTGGCACAAGCGCCGCTGCAGTCATCTGAACATTTATCACAAGTGTTGCACTTGTCACTCGCACCCGTCGGTTAGTCAAACTAAGTGCATATTGTCTTGATGGTTCAAGGTGTCTGGTCATCAAGTCATGTTCAGTGTGTGTTCGCAAGGTCATACATGTACGGTGTCACTCATTCACACACTTAGTCATTTTGTAGGAAAACCTGTCGACCGGACCACCCTCCAATAGCTGGACTTCTATTGGGCTAAATTGCACAGTTTCAGCACTTAGTGATCATGTACTATTGCCCATAATTGCACAGAGCTTGAGGTTTTCTCCCAATCAGTCTACATTGGCAATCCTTGAATTGACCCCAATGAATGTTATCTAGAATAGCACAAAAGTTTCTTTGCAAGTCATCCCAAACTGCGTTATCTGCAAACACATCAACTAAGCCTCTAGCTGGTCAGCCAGAGAGTTTGATCAAGCAGTGACACCGGAACTCATTCCTAAAAAAAAATTGTGTAGAAGCTGCTAGCATGCCCGCTTTTGTAAGAAACTGTGCAAAAATGCTAGTCAGACACCGCGTGTCTGTCATTACACTGCCCTAAAAAATTGTGTAATTTTTCTAGCCAATCACTGAGTCAGTTGATCTACTGCTCACCCGGAAAACTACGTAGTTTTCATGAGCAGTCTCTCAATTTTCCACCATCTCTCTCAACTCATAAAATGCATAGGGATGTCCAACAGGCCAGCCTCCTAGCTCTACACAATCTTTTCCAGTAGTCTCTATCAGCCTGCTACCAGCTCCCTAGAAAAATTGCACAATTTTTGTGAGTAGCCTCCCGCAGCTCGCTACTAGCTCCCTAGAAAAATTGTGTAGTTTTTTTGCAAGTCTTCCCCAGCATCCTGCATTGTCTCTATGAGAAAAATGCACAGATCTTCCCTCGAGCCGAGGCAAATCTTGCAGAGAGTCACTGCTGATCCGGATTGCCCATATCAGCCTCCCAGTGACCTCTACGAAATTTTCATGAATAGTGCCCGAAGCCTGCATCCCCGACTTGAAATCTAGCTTGCGCAATTTTAGAGCCTTGTCCTCTCTCCTAGTCACCTACATCCGAAAGTGAATGACAATGCATCATGGTAGACTAGGAGATTTTTGTATTTGATGTCATCTCATCATGAGTGATTGCAGATACAGGTACATGGATGAGACATGGCGCAATAATGAATGCGATGAACAAGAAGTGCATGCGAGGAGATTGGTTCATGAACGACTGAAAAAGGAACACATGCAAGGAGACTTGTTCGTGAATAGGCAAACACATGAAGAATTCTAAAGTACAAGCGAAGGAGCAACATGCACATGCGACATCAAGTGAGCACCAAGACCATCGAAGACTCCACACACCTTTCCATATGGATGTGACGCTATGATATAATAAGAGCACATCCGTCATTCAATAGCACTGCGGCTCGACATGCATGCCAACAACATCATGAACACATGAGCTCTGTTGTGTCGTGTTGGGTCCCTATAATACTAGTGATTACCCCATTACTATTGTAGTTGTACCCCTTATTAATATTGTTGTGCCCCTATTGTCCCCATATTGTTATTACTGTGCCCCATAGAATCCCTCTATCGTTATTTTTGTGGCTTTATATTATTATTGTTAGGTCGGCTAGGTTATATTGTGACTCCTTAGACTCCTATATATAGAAAGGAGGTT
>APFE031388178.1:0-11250 GCA_000404065.3 Pinus taeda | reverse complement strand
TATGAAAGTGAAGTGGAAAGCGAATCTGTGAAGGGTGATCTCTCGAGCGCTGCAGCTGCGGAAGTGTGGAGGCGCCACAGAAGGCGCAATGCGGAGACGCCACAGAAGGCGCAGTGCGGAGGCGCCACAGAAGGCGCAGTGCGGAGGCGCCACAGGAGACGCCACAGAAGGCACAGTGCGGAGACGCCACAGAGGCGCCGCAGAAGGTGCAGTGCGGAGGCGCCACAGGAGACGCCACAGAGGCGCCACAGAAGGCGCAGTGTGGAGACGCCACAGAGGCGCCATAGAAGGTGTAGTGCAAAGACGCCACAGAAGGCGCAGTGCGGAGACGCCACAGAAGGCGCAATTGCGGAGGTGTGCGGCGCCACAGAAGGTGAATTTGAAAATTTATGAAAAGTGATCCTTGAAAGAAAAGAATTAGGGGGTTGTAGCTCCCTTCCAGGAGAGACTGGAAAATGAGAGAGAGTTGTAGCTCTCTGCAGTTTGCAGCCTGCATACTGGTAAAGGACTGCACTAGTACAAGACCATTGTAAAAAGAGTTTCTAATTTGAAAGAAGATAGAGACATATTGCAGGAGGTGGTTTTCACCCACATTGGGTTTCCACCTTATAGTTGGTGTTCTTTGATGTGACTGTCTATTTTTCTTGCTCATTATTTTATGGTACTGGTATGCAAAAATAATTCAAAGTGTAAATAAGGAAGATTTTTTAAAAGAACTAGATAATACTGATTCACCCCCCCTCTTAGTATTATTTTCAACACTCCTACCACGCCAACATCTTCACAAGATCAATGGTAGGTTATGAAAACCAGCACATCTACCACAGGGGAGAAAGAAAATGACATAATCAATATATTCAAAGAGATTAAGTGATAAATAAGTCCTTGAAGATCAATACATATAGTCATTTCTAGAAGCAAACTTCCAGTTCTCAAAGTAGACCATTGTCAGCCTCTGATTCAGAGAAAGGAAAAATGCAGATGGCCTTCCTCCAAGCACAGATCCCACAACCCAAGGCAACAACAAATTACAAGAAGACTTCATTTGAATTTGATGTAAAATACATACATCACATTGACCAAACAAAGATGCACAAACAGACTGGGAAAATGATTTCATCTACAATTACTAACACAACTATGATATTGTCTAAATTGCAAGTTACTTTAGCTAATGTTCGGTCACAATTGAAGATGGAGAAAGTAACTTTGTTGGCTAAATACATAAGGATAAAAGCTTCGGAGGACTTCATAATCAAAGTAAGATATGATTCTTCCAATATCAATGTTGTAGAAGAGCTCATAAGAAATAATAATACTGACATAGCAACATTGAGAAAATAGTTGAAATTACCAGCCACAGTAGATCCTCTGGCCAAAGACATTGAAGAAATAGAGTCACATAAGGTAGACATGATGAATCTCATCATGGAGCATAATGTCCAGTTGAAACAAATGGAAACAAAGATGAAAAAAATAATTAAGGAAAAAGAGAAAGTTTCCAGAATGGCTATTGTCCCTTTGTAAGGAGTGCCTCCTACAACAATTACTACAGCTACATCTTCTACAAGAAACATAGGGGCTACTGCAGATCAGTTGGAAAGTGAACTAGAGAATATGTCTCTCCAAACAGAAGAAATTAAAAGGTTGTAGGCTCAAGTTAATATCCTGGAAGACCATAAGACAAAGGTTGAAACTTTCCATGCAGTAGAGCTACATAGAGCTCAAAACCAGATAGAAGCATGGAGGAAATCAACAACTGATTACTCTATTGCCCACACATTGGCCCAAGTTAAATAAATTATATGGAACAATATTATTGAAGCTATGGATGAAATCTTCCCTTGTATACAAATTATATTTGAACAGAAAGAGTTTATTGAGAGAGCCAATTGGGCCATTTCCACTACTAACACTGAGTTGGGAGATATGCCTATCACAACCAACAACACCATCAAATTTCCCAATTCTAAAAAGATATATGAATTGGATGATTTGGGAGTAGATGACAGGACATAAAAAATCTTAGAGGTGAAGAAAGTTCTGACAAAGAAGAATTTGGTTGTGTAGCTTATAGAAAAATGTCACTATTTGGAAATAGGAGTTAACTCATTTTTCACTAGAATAGAAGCATTAACAAAGAAGGGTCTCCTTCCTTATTTGTAATTAGTGACAAACTAATGACCAAGAAAGATTACATCAAGAAGCTTAAAGACATTGCAAAGGATATTGCTGAGTCTTCCCACATTAAAGGTGTTATGAAAAGAAGATATTTTTTCGAAGCTATCAGCAACATGAGTTTCATCCATCATGAGATAAAAACATATTTTTGTAGTAAAACCTACATTTGCTCGGTATAATGAGGTAGATGAGATCTACTTCAAGGCAAAAAAAATCACTATCCCAGATGAGGAGCGGTGGGATAAATTGTGTGAATTTTAGGACTAAAGAAAAGATGAGCTACACCTAGCGTGACACCCAAATCATGTCGACTCAGCAACTATTCTCTACAACAATAGTGCCAGACCTCCAGATCACCTCACCAAATTCACCTCTTTTGGTGATATTAGTCAATTTAGTTATTTTGTAATCAATAATAGATTACCACGTCAATGCATCATTGATTGTAATCTTTTTTGAAATTGTATTTAAATACTTCATTCATTCGAAGTATTGAGGGTCAGTTCCTGATCATTGTAATTTTTCTATTGAGCATTGTACTTTTTTCCACATTGTTGGAGCGTCAATAATACAAATACTTTCATAGGATTCTTGTGCTACAATTTTCTAGTGATGATTCTCATATTGTAACAGTTGTTTCCATTGTTTTTCTTTGCGTTATAATGATCTGAAAATATAATGTAAAACATGAAGGGTGAAAAATAAGATTTGTTAATTAAACACCTTATTTGGACTATTTTTACAATCTATATGTTTTTCCTCAGAAGTTCGATTGAAAAATTCTTAAATTATTTTCAATAATTACTGAAATCACCTCTTCTCCATTTCATAATTTACTTTAAGGATCCAATACATGCAAATAGCTTGCCCTGTGATTATTATTTTAAACATTTGATGTAATATCCAACATATTTAACTCCATAGCCCAATGGAAATAAAGTAATTTAATCAGATCAACCAACCAAACCAATCAACCAAATTCAAACAAACAACCAACCATAATCAAACTAGCCTAAAATCAACTTAAAAACCCAAGCTAAATAACAAATAGAGATCCCTCTTTGAAGCTAGTAGGGCTAGATCCCAGCTTCAAAAGTGGTTTGATGTTGTCTAATATATTTACTTGCTCAACCTAAAAAATATAGAATGATAAATTAATGGTGACCATACTGGGGAAGAATATATTTTAATCCAAAACATTATTATTCCCTGGTTTAAAATCAGTATTTCAGTAAGCAATTGATGTATCATTATGAAATACATGATCTGAGGTTGTAAATATCTGTTGCATCATTGATTCTGATTTTTATTTTTGTGTGATGATTTTTCATAGCCTTGGCTCCCAAAATAATTTATACTAGATCTCGCCCTGATCCCAACCCTGCTAAAATTGTAGATGCCCCTAAGAAACTAGTGAGAAAGAAAATCTTTACCGAGAGTCAAGTTAGTAATAGTCCCTTGTTTAGATTCAATTCTCCTCTAGAATGTACTCCTTTGTCAAGGTCTAATTCTCTTCTAGAGAAATTTGAAACTTTACAAGACATAGAATTGAATTGGCTTTCAAGCAAAGTTTATTTAGATCAAAGTCTGAGGCTTTTGTAGATCAAACTATCATAGATAAGCCATATTGCAGCCATATCTACCCCAAATGCAAGTCCTTGAAACAGATCATGATCTTGAATCTTTACAGAAATTTGAAAAATTACAAGGTTTAGTTTTAGTGTTAGACTAAGTTATTGAAGAATATTTTATTCAATAATATGTTGAATTCTCCTCTTTAACTGTTGCAACAAACTCTTTATCTAGTCAGTCATCCCAATCTGTACATAACCTCCCAGTCCTACTCATTCCATGGTTTCAACTTGCTTGCCTCTGATTTCTCAAAATATTATCTCTATTATCCTTGTAATTATCAAAACTGCATCTCCATTAGGTCCATCGTCAAGTCAATCTACCAAGATAGTTATGGCAGGAAGGTATGCACCCTTGGTGTTACCAGGTTAGCTAAATGCTATGCTTGCAGATTATCCACCTAAAATTATGGCCTTTGATAATACTGATGCTAATACTGCTCAACAACCTGTGGATAGGATGAATGTTGTTTTTTTACCTCCAAGAAGTGGATGAAGTCGACGTTGAAATGAGGTTGTTTTCCCAAAGCTTAGGTGGTGATGTCAAGAAATGGTTTAGGGGTTTACCTGCAGGAAGTATAGCTAACCTTGATGCTTTCTATCAAACGTTTTTAGCTAGATGGGAGATCAAGGAGAACCCACTTCAACTCCTAAATGAATATAAAAGGTTAAAAAGAAAACCCAATGAAAATGTGGAAGAATATTGTGAATGATTCAATACTGTTTACAATGCCATTCCATAAGAAATCAAACCCCCCCTGGCCTAGCTCTAACTGATTTTCCAGATTGTTCGATGTAGACATGGAATCTCAACTTAGAGAGAGAGACCCGACAACTTTGGAATAAATGCAAGCAAATGCAATTAAAGTTGAAGTTAACATCCTGGCCAAAAAATCCAAACAAAAGTTTAAACACAAAGTAACCATAAAAGAAGAACCTTCTACTTCTATTACTAACCATAATATTGATAACTTAGTCAGATTAGTTAATCAAATGATGCAAATAGGGAACATTAATGATCAGTCTCAAGCAAGAGAAAACCAAAGTTTCCCTCAAACTAGAAACCAAAACTTTAGAAGGAATGTTCCCAAAATTAAACAAAGAGAACAAAAGGGACTTGACCAGTATGTCTGGCCTCCTTTTTAGTAAAATTACACACATGATGAGGGGAATATTGTGGAAGATTTGGATTATAATAAAAATATTTATTAGGGATAAGTGATGATGAAATAGTTTTCCTCACTTAAGAGGAGAAATAACTTTTTCTTATAGCCCAAACTGAGATGGATTCGGAAGAGTCATATGAATACAAACAGGTGTTTGAAAATGCCATAATGGAACTCCATAGGTAGTATAATCTTAGAAGTAGGGAAATTCAAGATATTGTTAATAAAAAGAATTCTTAAAATATTTTCAAAAGTGTCTCTAATTCTGATTCCTAAAAGAAAGCAGAAAATCTTCCTAAGAAAACCACTGAAAATATTGGAAATAAGCCAACAAAAGTTGCTACGAAAAGGATAATTGATACTCCTTCTAGAACTACTCAAACTGATCTTCCTTTTACCAGCCAACAAACAAAACAGACCACAAAAATAGTTGTCGATAAGTCTGATTTTTCAGATATGCTTAAGAATCAAACACCATTTAGTATAGAAAATGAACTTGCCAAGCTGAAAATTTCTATCCCCTTAACTGAATTAATGAACAAGAATGTATAGAGGACGCAGGTCATGAAAGCATTAAATATTGGTGAGAAAATTGATGAAAACGTAAATGTAAATGATGATCAGCTTGAACTCTTATTTGGGCCAGAATTTGAAGGAAAACCATAGGAAGGAGGGGTCCCTCCATTTTATGTTAGTTTGAATATTCATGATAAAATTCTCCATAATGCTATGTTAGATTTAGGCGCATCTCATAATTTAATGCTCAAAGCTATCATGTAAAAACTAGGACTTGAAATTAGTAGACAATACAAAGATTTGTATTCCTTTGATTTTAGCAAAGTTAGATGCCTAGGTCTTATCAAAGACGTGTGTTACTTTAGCCCAAATCCCTGCTAAAAGTCTAGAGATGGATATAGTGGTGGCAAAAATTCCCCCTAAGTATGGCATGATGTTGTCATGTTCAAGAGGAGAAAAATTACAAGGAACCCTACAGATGGACATGACTTATACCACTATACTAGTGTTTGGTCAACAGAGAAGACTGTATAGGGAAACTTTAATGAAGTATGTGGTTAGTAGTCAAGAGAAACCACATATTAACTATCCTCTTTACTATGTTCATTCCAACTTGGACTCTTTCATTCTTTATAATGATGGACATATAGATGCATAGGCCACTGAAGTAGATAAGGACATTGATGAAAAAAATGAAAATCAAACACAAATTGTGAAACAAAATACTGAAACTAATCCTTTTTGGAACATGAGCTTTGATGTCTCCTGTAGAAAAGTAGGTTCAAGGGCAGGTGTTTGGGTGTCCAATTCAGGGACCAATCTTATAGAAGGCCATTCCTATAAAATCAACTTTCTTTGCACCAATAATATAGAATAATATGAGTCACTTCTTTTAGGATTGGAATTATTGAGAAAATTAGGCGCTAAAAGAATTTTGGTTCATGGTGATTGTGAATTAATTATAAGACAGATCAAGGGAGAGTATGCTACCAAACATCCTAGGTTAAGGGCCTACAAAAATGTTTTGCTTCACTTTCTAGGAACTTTTTTAGAATATGGTCTTGTTGTCTTTCCCAGAAATCAGAATGTCTTGGCTAATGGTTTAGCTTTTTCAACTAGCACATGTAAAATGACTCATCCCAACATACAATATACAGTGGAGGCTAAACACCGCCCAGTTGTACCTGACAATATGAGACATTAGCAAGTATTTGGAAGTGACAAACAAATTGAAAGTTTTTTGCAATCCAAGGATGAGTATGAAGATGATAACATAGATTTAGAGTGTCAAGTAGAAAATCATATTATTGAATATGTCAGTGTAGATAAATAGCTTGATGATTCTGATGTAAATATTTTAGTCAATAAAGATGTACATAAATTAGAATTTCATGAAATAGATCCAGAAAAAGAAGAATTTGAAGTACTTCAACTTAAGGATAATGTTCTGCTTAAGGGTATAGTTCTGTTAGAATAAATTTTTTATTTCAATGATGTAGCAAAAAAGCCAAAAATGGAACCCACAGGGGCAAACATAGAAGAATGCAATATAGGTAGTGAGAAGAATCCCAAAATGATAAAAATCTCCAAATCACTTCCTATTGTCACAAAACAATGATACATAGCCCTTTTCAAATATTTCATAGATGTATTTGCTTGGAGCTATGAGGACCTCAAAGCATATGACACTAGTATCATACAAAATAAAATCCCAATCAAGGAAGATAAAAAATCATTCAAACAAAAACTCCATAGGATAAATCCTATCTTAACACCTTTGAATGAGAAAAAAGTAAAAAGGATGTATGATGCTAAAATTATACTTCCTCCTAGATACTCTAAATGGATATCTAACATTGTACCTACTAGAAAGAAAACTGGAAAAATTAGATTGTGTATTGATTTTACAAATCTTAATAAGGTATCCCTTAAAGACAAGTACCCTTGACCTAAAATGGACCATATATTGCAAAGGGTGGTAGTGTCTAGTATAATTTCCTTATTAGATGGTTTCTCAGGTTACAACCAAGTCTTAGTGCACCCTGATGATTAGGATAAAACTACCTTCACTACACCATGGGGAACTTTCACGTATGTGAAAATGCCCATTGGGTTAATGAATGTTGGAACCACTTTCCAAAGAGAAATGGATATTGCCTTTGCTAATGAAATTGGCCATTTTATTGTGATTTATCTAGATGACATTACTGTCTATTCTAAAACTGATGAGGAACATTTAGCACATTTGAGAAGAGCGTTTGAAAAATCTAGAAGGTTTGGCAAAAACTAAATCCTAAGAAGACCCTGTTTGGCCTTGAGGAAGGAAAACTTCTTGGTCACATCATTTCCAACAACAGAATTAGAATTGATCCCAGTAGAATTGAAGCAATATTGAAAATTATTCATCCAAGAAACATCAAAGAGATTTAGTCTTAATTAGTAAAATCAATTTCCTAAGGAGATTTATTCCTAACCTGGTAGAACTTCTTAGAAACGTAACAAACATGCGTAAAGAGGATTCTGAAATCAAGTGGAGTATTGAGGGTAAACAATACTTTGACTTATTTAAACAAGCATTGACTAAAGCACCAGTTTTGATGAGCCCAAATTTTACAAAATATTTCATAATCTTCTCTTTTGCTTTTGAATACACCATTGCAATAGTCTTACTGCAGAAAAGCAGTGAAGGTTTTGAGCAGCCTATTGCATTCTTTAGTAAATATTTAAGAGATGCATTTTTGAAATGCAATATTATGGAAAAACAAGCCTTTGCATTAGTTAAAGCAATAAAAGGGTTTAGATTATATATTTGGCATTCCCATATTATTTCTTGTGTACCTAATGCAGTGGTTAAAGACATTTTGACACAAAATGGACTTGATGGAAAACGAGGCAAATGGATTGTTTTCATTCTTGAATATGACTTAGAAATCAATCCCACCAAGTTAATCAAAGGTTAGGGACTAGCCAAATTGATGGCTAAGTAAAATTTCCATGTATTAAACATTAACTTAATTGATTGATTAGATAATCAAGAGGAACAAGTGAATGCACAAATTGATGAGGCATTTCTAAACACACTCTGGTATGCATACCTACTTTATGCCCTGTTTAATTTAAATGTTCCTCCTGGTTTGACAAAAACAAAGGAAAGACTTCTCAAGTTAAAATCAGTTAAAGTTTTCATTATAGATAATGTTTTGTATTGGAAATATGTTGGGGTTATTTTACTTAAATGTTTGTTAAAGGATGATGCAGAAAAAGTTATGCAGGAATTCCATGAAGGAGATTGTGGTGGACATCTTTATTGGAAAACCAATGCCAATAAAATCCTTAGAGCTAGTTTCTAATGGCCTATCATTTTCGCTGACATTCACAAACAATTCATCTCATGCCATAAATGTCAAATTTTTTAGGTAAAGAGAAAATTGTTGCCCCTATTGTTAAAGCATGTCTATGTCGAAAGTCCCTTCTAGCAATGGGGATTAGACTTCATTGGTGAAATTCATCACTCTTCCTCTTCCCAACATAAGTGTATTCTTACAACCACTTAATATTTTACCAAATGGATAGAGGCCACCCCTTTTAGAGTTTCCATTGATGTTGTCATTATTAAATTGCTTGAGACTAATATCCTCTCCAGATTTGGCTGTCCTAGAAAACTCATCACTGATAATGTTGCAACCTTTAAATATAAAAAGATAGTTGAAATTTACCATAAATACCACAATAATTTGGGATATTCAACAACTTATTACCCTCAGGGTAATGAGTTATCTGAATCCTCAAACAAACGTTTGGTAAACATCATCAAAAAGTTGTTAGAAGACAACAAACAAACATGACATAACAAATTGGTCAATACACTTTTGGCTGACAGACTTACTACTAAAAACTCAATTGGCATGTCACCATACCAATTGGTCTATGGGATGGATGCAATTTTTCCATCCTCTTTAGGAGTTCCAGTCGTGAAGATCATTCAAGAAGTACAAGTTGAACCCAATGATGTATAGAGAAGGATCAATCAAAATATCTAGTTGTAGCAATGCAGGGAGAAAGTATATAACAAAATCCAACCTATTCAGGAAAATATTAAAAAGATCTTTGACAGAAGAAAAAAATATGATGATTTTAACATTGGGGACCAAGTTTTTAGATGGGATTCCAGGAGAGATGACAAAGGGAAACATGGCAAGTTTGACAATCTTTGGAAAGGGCCATGTATTGTTCATTCTTTCAGGGGAAATAATGAATACTTCCTTAAAGAGCTAGACAGAGTAGAGATACTTGGAGGTCCTGTCAATGGTAGGGTGATGAAGCACTCCTTTTATTAGCCTACATATTTTCCTTACATCATTGTAAATATCATAGTTTTATGGTTTTTATTGGGTAACTTATCAACAAAGTTTGAACCCCGCAATGAAGGCCCTAAGTCGAGATTGATGAGCTACCAATAGTATCTTATAACAACAAAGAAACATATGAATACATTATAGACATGCAGTACTGAAGGCTACTGATCATATGTTCTTGAAACTTCACTTGGATAAGTGGCATCCCCAGCTAGAGCCACTATTAGGGTCGTATAAATTATGAGATCTCAAGGTGATTGAGTATTTTGTATTTGTAATTTCATATTGTACATAAATTTCAATATACATCTGATTTCTAAAATATATGAAAAAAGAAAATTAAAAGAGGGTATGTTAAAAAAAAAAGATAAAAGGAAATAAGAACCCCACAAAAGAAAAAATAGAAAATGATATGAAAAGTGTTGCAAGTCTAAGTGCCACTACTGATAAGTTAGTTCTTTTATTTCATTATCAAATAAGGTTGTATGAAAATTGTTCTTGAATGCCAAAATGACTAAAGTTGTGTTCAAGTCATATACTTTAATCATGACTGAACACATTTAAATTTTTGTTGAATAGGTTAGTGAATAAAGGTCTACTAAATAGTTTAATCTTGGTAAATCAGTAGCTAGGTAGAAATAAAATTGATTCAATAGTTTAATCTGAATCAATGGCGAAATAAGTGATAGGCTAAGGTAGATTTTTATAAAAAAAAGTGTTATGGGTCTGCTAGTTTAAATGCACCTTGCAAAGAAAGAAGAGAAAATGTTAGCTTAGAAAAATAATCGAAATGAGAAAGGGTAGGTAGAAGCATAATGATGATTTCAGGAAAAGCATGAAAGTTTTGTCCTAAGTTGAGTTTTAAATATATTTTCATGCGCAGAAGAAAGGCAAAGGGACTAAAGTCTTACTCTAAAGTTCGGTATATCAAATAATATTTGGTATATTATTCCAGTATTCCTGTTTAGTCAATTTAGTGTTATCTAAATTGCTAGTATTAATTGTCAACCCGGGGCTCATAAACTAATGAAGTGAGGGTGTACTATATGTACTTAAGTAACTTTCTTAGAGCTTTTGTTGTTTAGGGGTGTTGCTTATGATTAACTTATCTTCCTAAAATGGAATGATGATTATAGACAAATGAGTGCAAGTGTGTGAAAGGTGATATCTATATGAGTGAAAGTGTGTGTGATGGTGATTTCTAATTGCTTGCTGAATTTGTAAGAGAAAAGAACTTGAAAGAAATGAATAAATCAAAATGATTTGAAAGTAAATGACCATAATCCAATGGCATTAGTCTCTATCCATACTGCTGCAAATAAAAGAAATAAGAAAATCACTTCAAGGATTGTTGTTAGTGATGATCTCCTTCTAACTCCCTGCTTCTACCGCATAGTATTG
>APFE031388173.1:0-11585 GCA_000404065.3 Pinus taeda | reverse complement strand
ACCTCCATTTCTAGATCTGAGCTTCCCAATTGCCATTTTTGTGCCATGCACAGTCTCCATGGGCCAACGATCAATGCACTTTGACCGAAGGTCCTCATTGCTCCATGCTAGCTGCAAATTGCTATTATTCAGAGGTTATTTCTGATAGCTATAAGATTTCTTGAAGTCTGTCATTCATTCTTACCAATCATGGAATTGTTTGAGGATCTAATTTGGATCAATGATAGTTGAGCATCTGATGCAAATAGATACATAGGCATTCAACACGACACTAGTAGAGCACTTTCAAGGAAAGATCATGGATTTCAAGACATATCTTATGATGTTGAAGCAAAGAGTCTGGATAGTACGTGACACTATAGTACGCGACACTATCTTACAGGAGAATAGGAAAATTGATGAGCTCATAGATGTATGTGTTGAGTCAGCGACCAAGCTATCAACTCAAGTCCCTCACAAGGCAACAAGAGGAATACAATTGGGAGTTCTAAAGCAGCCTCTACATGAGTACATAGATAAGGCTTGCAGCACTACCAACCTACCTTTATACATTGGGGAAAGCAGGGCCAAGTTTTCCAAATGGATCAAATTGAGTGATTGGGTGGAGCAACATGAGTGGGGCATTGAGCAACATCAATATAGTATATTTTTTCCATGTGCAGTTATTCATCCTTCCCATGGCATGGATTGGTGAGAGATTATGAGTTGGAACTCTATTGATGGGATGATTCCTAGGAGGATACTTTTAGCCAAGGGCATATTGCAGCTTAGCAAGGGCAATGATGGAAGGTTGACATGGTATCATAACCTACATGTCCCAGGACTTAGATGGCATTGGGATCTAGAAGAATCTATTAGGGGATGGATTGGGCAAAATTTTGTTTGGGATCTAGGTGAATTTATCGAGGGAGGGATTAGCCGAAAGATTTTTTGGGATCCAGGAATCTAAGGATCCATTCAGGATCATTTAGCATGGAGACATGGAAAAACACATTGGGTTGTATGGGATACTTGTATCAATGTACAAATGCTTCTGTTGTGGATAGAAGTAGATTGCTTGAGGACAAGCAATCTTTGAGCGAGAGGATTTGTAATATCCCCTTTTCTGATATGGACAAAGTAGATAGAATCCTCCCATGGTATTTACCTTCATTTTTTAAGGGGAAAATAATAAAATAAGGCTTCTATAGAGTCGATCCATCCTTAAAAGGGGATAAGAGCTAGGCATTTGGGGCATCCTAAGTTTCTCTATCTTATTATGTTTTTGTTGAGAACTTGGCATGGCTAGTTCTAGCTTGATCCTAGGATGAAAAACCTGTGGTGAATTTGACTGATGGATCCATTCAAGGTCCACGATTTTTCTTTAGTATCTTTAATTTCTTTGTTGATGGGAAGCCATAATGCCACAGGCACGAGATTTAGTATGTTTTGTGTGGGCATGTAATTTTGTTTTAGGTATTTACATAAATAAGAGGGTGCATTCTCAAATCTATTTTGTGATTGGTGTTTTTATTGCAAGATTTTTATTAGAACACCTAGAGTGTACCAAATCTGTTAAAAATTTTGATGTTTGGGATATTACAAGGTCCTTGTAAAGCAAAGTGTAGCTTGAGTTCATCGAGCAACAACAACCTTGCAGGATACTACAGATTTGGCTTCTCCTCCCACTCAGCCAATAATGGGCGGTCCAAAAGTTAATATTTCCCTTGAGGTGAATATTGAAGGATAGTCCTTTTTAGTTTTAAATAATGTTCTATAAGTTTGTTTATGTTTTATGAGTATCTTAGAGGCACTATAAGCTCTTCTAGATCATAATAGTAGTATGTACAAAGATGGTAAAAAGCTTCACTCTTTTGTCCATTTTTGTACATAGTGGATGATGTTTTTGAAGTAGATGTAAAAGGTTTTGGCCTTCAAACCAATTTGAATTAATTGAAAAACTCCTACATTTTTCGTTTTAAAAAAATAATTAAATTTTTTTGGAAAATTGTTTGATTGCACTCTAATGATAACAACAAAAAAATTGTTTATCCTATTCAATTTAAAAATGTAAATTTAAATGATCAAATCTTTATCCCTTTTCAATTTAAAACTATAAATTTAAATTATTAGAAATTATATTATCAAAATTAATTATCTAGACGAACTTTAGTTCTAAATACCAAGGGATCTATTTTTCATTTTGAAATAAATGTATAAGTACAAACATTAAAGATTCGAAGACTCTTTATCATCTTAAAATAAGATATTATTTATGTCGAGAGGGGTTTTTCCGACTTAGTATGGAAGAGATGTTGTAAGGTTATGTTATGTTATGTACATTTTGACTAGATCAAATTAGATAATAAAAAAAATAAAAATTAAAAATAAATAGATAAAATTAGTCATTATAATTATTAATTAAACTAGCCTAGATTAAACTTAACTATGAATTTATCATGCACCAAGAGGGATCAAATCTCTCGAGGTGCAAAGCTTTCAATTCTTGCACACAAAATAGAGATTTTCACCTTGAGAGATTTGATCCCTCTCATAGCTTGGATATATTCAAAGTTAAGATGGATCTAGGCTAATTGGAGTAAAAATATATTTTTTTAATCACAAATATGATAAAAGTTTGACAAAATCCATACAATGTAAACTAGTTAGTTTGTGTGGGATTTAGCCTCATTAAATTTTAGGTTCAAAACTTGTAAGGATAAATTGAAAGTGAAAGCCAACTCTCAAATTTACAACTTTAATTAAATTTCTAAATTGATGAATATTTGCTTTCTATTCTTAAAAATTTAATAAAAATATTAAATAATTCTTTATTGCTTTCAAATTTCATCATAATGATTGAATAAAATTTAACCATCTATAATAATTATAATAATTTGTTGGTCATTCTTGATGGCATCATCTTAGCCCATGAACTTATCCACTCCCTCAAAACCCTCAAGAAACCTGGCATGTTGCTCAAACTAGACATATCCAAACCATTCGAAAAACTAAGTTGGGACTATATTGAAAGCACTCTTCATGCATACGAATGTTGTCCTCATTTGATCCAATGGGTTGTGTCTCTCATGACCACCCCCTTCTTTTCCATTCTGGTCAACGACTCCCTCTCCAATATCTTCCTCCCTTCCAAAGGTACCCGTCAAGGAGACCCCTCTCCCCATTTCTCTTCATCCTTATGGCGGAAGGCCTCGGACGCCTCATCCATGCTACCAAATCTAAAGGAACCCTTCATGTTCTCTCTGTCCACAATGACACCACCCACACCCATCAATATTCATTGACGATACTCTCCTCATGAACCTCCCATATGTTCAAGAAGAAAAGGAAATCAAAGACATTATCAACCTCTTCTCCTTAGCCTCGGGGAAGATATCAACCTTGAAAAATCTCAAATCTTCTTCTTCAACATCCCCACCATCACCTAACAGAACATCTAGTGCATCCTTGGCTTCTCCATTGCTTCTCTCCCCTCCAAATACCTTGGAGCCCCTCTCACCAATTGCGTTATCAAGCACTCCTCATGGAGGGACGTCTTAGACAAGCTCACCTCCAATCTCAATTGCTGGACCCACATAGCTCTCAACGTAGACAATGGACTTATTCGTCTTAAACATGTTCTTCAATCTATGCCTCTTTACCTATTTTAAGTCCTAGATGCCCCCAAATGGGTCCTCAAAGGCATAACGAATATACAAAAATTATTTTTGTAGGGAGGGGTAGATCTCAAGCACAAATGGCCTCTTGCCAAATGGGACATCCTATGCCTTCCTAAGACTTCTGATGGGCTTGGTCTATAAGATATAGAAATGGTCAACAAAGTCATGGGAGCTAAGATTTTGTGGAAGTGGATCAAATACAAGCTAGAACCCTGGGCCAAACTCCAACATTCCAGATATGCAAGTGATTTTCCATATCAAGACCTAATATGGCTATTTCATGCCCTAGCTCGCTCTTTCATTTGGCACCTGCCCAATCAAAACAAGCATCTCATACACATGCATATGTTTTGGGAGGTATGGGATGACACTCAATGGAATTCTAGAAAGACTCCTAGTAGCAACAACTAGGCCTTGTCTCTACCCTCCCCACCCCTAGTAGTCACGCTCAAGCCGTCAGCATATGACACCTTTCTATTTTTCAATTATGGTAAAATCTCGATGATCCAAATTTTTACAGCTAGGCTTCAAACATTCTTTGCTTGGAGAAAGAAAATGATCATAATTTCTCCCTCCTCCAGCAAGAGTTGGCTAAAAGAAAAATAGAACAAAAAGAAGGAAATGATGTTCTGCAATGGGGGTATCAAAATTTAGGAAATTTCCTAGGCAAAGAAGCCTATAGTCTCCTCGTTCAGTCTATCCTCCCTGAACAAGACCCCTTCTAGACCAAACTTTGGAGCCTGAATACTTTGAAAAAAAAAAAAAAACTTTCATGTGGCTCCTATGTAGACGCAAAGTTCTCACATGGAACAATCTGATTAAAAAAATCTTCCATGGGCTATCCTGGTGTGTTCTCTGTGGAGATCAACAAGAAACCTTGTACCACCTTTTCCTCTTTTGTCCATTCACCAAAATCCTATGGCACAAACTTGAGTGTGATTTCCTCCGACACATCGAAGAAAACATCTACATAGCTAGAGCCTTCAAAGTTTGATGGCTAGCCTCTCCCTTCAGAATTCCTATCTTATCCTACATCCATACCATGAATCCTCTCTTTATGGATTGGAAAATATGGAAAGAACACAAACAGAGGATCTTCAACAACACCCGCAATACCCAGATGAAGTCTGACTA
This sequence comes from Pinus taeda, assembly GCA_000404065.3. NCBI lineage: Eukaryota > Viridiplantae > Streptophyta > Pinopsida > Pinales > Pinaceae > Pinus > Pinus taeda. The sequence continues at coordinate 6,792 of APFE031388173.1, read as the reverse complement.
CTTATGCATAAAAACCTAGAGGATTGGACAACTCTAATCAAATGGAATGCCCAAGATTTCCTTGCTTCTCCATAGGAAAAGGATATCCTCAATTGGTGGAACTTCAAATCTCCCAACCTAACCTTCAATGCATCCCCTTGCTCACCCCTACCCTCCCCATCTTCCTGGTGTCCCCCTCCTCCCCTCCACTTGAAGCTCAACTTTGATGGGACCTCGCAGCGAAATCCTAGTGAAGCCAACATTGGAGGAGTCTTCTGAAACCACATTGAACAAGTTGTTGATATTTACAAGAGTTACACTAAGTTTGAGAGAAACAACGTAGTACAGATAAAGGTTCTTATCGAAGGAATCCAGGCATCCCAAAGCAACAACCTCCTTCCACTCATAGTTTAAAGAGACTCTCAGGTTACCATCAAAATGAGCAACCACATCATTAATGGCTCTCCTCCCACCAAGTGAGCCCTCACTTGGTGCATAAACTATCATGTTCAACATTTGGCCCACATCCTATCCATCCAAGATGCCATTATTTGCTCAAATGTTAAAAGGAAAACCAATACCATTGTTTACTTTCTAGCCAACAAAGGCATCAAAGATCACCACCCCTTGGCATGCTAGTCTTCCTGCATAGCTAGAGCCTTCAAATTTTGATGGCTAGCCTCTCCCTTCAGAAATCCTATCTTATCCTACATCCAGACCATGAATCCTCTCTTTATGGCTTGGGAAATATGGAAAGAACACAAACAGAGGATCTTCAACAACACCTGCAATACCCAGATGAAGTCTGACTACTTATGCATAAACACCTAGAGGAGTGAACAACTCTAATCAAATGGAATGCCCAGGATTTCCTTTCCTCTCCACAGGAAAAGGATATCCTCAATTGTTGGAACTTCAAATCTCCCAACCTAACCTTCGATGCATTCCCCTCGCTCACCCCTTCCCTCCCCATCTTCCTGGTGTCCCCCTCCTCCCCTCCACTTGAAACTCAACTTTGATGGGGCATCACAAGGAAATCTTAGTGAAGCCAACATTGGGGAGTCTTCCGAAACCACATTGAACAAGTTTTTGATATTTACAATAGTTACATTGGGTTTGAGAGAAACAATGTAGCGGAGATAAAGGCTCTTATCGAAGGAATCCAGGTAGCCCAAAGCAACAACCTCCTTCCACTCATAGTTGAAGGAGACTCTCATGTTACCATCAAAATGACCAACCACATCATTAATAGCTCTCCTCCCACCAAGTGAGCCCTCACTTGGGGCATAGACTATCATATTCAACATTTGGCCCACATCCTATGCATCCAAGATGCCATTATTTTCTCACGTGTTAAAAGAAAAACCAATACCCTTGTTGACTTTATGGCCAACAAAGGCATCAAAGATCACCAACCCTTGGCATGCTAGTCTTCCTACATAGATGGAGACTTCAAATTTCTGTGGCTAACCTCTCCCTTTAGAAATCCTATCTTATCCTACATCCACACCATGAATCCTCTCTTTATGGCTTGGGAAATATGGAAAGAATGAAAACAGAGGATCTTCAACAACACCCGCAATACCCAGATGAAGTCTGACTACTTATGCATAAACACCTAGAGGAGTGGACAACTCTAATCAAATGGAATGCTCACCTCTCCATAGGAAAAGGATATCCTCAATTGGTGGAACTTCAAGTCTCCCAACCTAACCTTCGATGCATCCCCTCGCTCACCCCTACCCTCCCCATCTTCCTGGTGTCCCTCTCCTCCCTTCCACTTGAAACTTAACTTTGATGGGGCCTCGCAGGGAAATCCTAGTGAAGCCAACATTGGAGGAGTCTTTCGAAACCACATTGAACAAGTTGTTGATATTTACAAGAGTTACATTAGGTTTGAGAGCAACAATGTAGCAGATATAAAGGTTCTTATCAAATGGAAACCAGGCAGCCCAAAGCAACAACCTCCTTCCACACTTAGTTGAAGGAGACTCTCAGGATACCATCAAAATGACCAATAACATCATTAATGGCTCTCCTCCCACCAAGTGAGCCATCACTTGGTGCATAGATTATCATGTTCAACATTTGGCCCACATCCTATCCCTCTAAGATGCCATTATTTTCTCACATGTTAAAAGGAAAACCAATACTCTTGTTGATTTTCTGGCCAACAAAGGCATCAAAGATCATCAACCCTTGGCATGCTAGTCTTCCACCTCTGATGCCCTCCCAAACTGGTTCCCCCAAGGCCTGCAACTGGTGTAGTGAGATCTTCATCCCCCAGATTCAGGTGACCAGAGGCAAATCACCCTGTCCTCTTGATAGCGTCTGACATGTGGTGTGCATCCCTCAACAAATGGAAGACACTAGCACACACTTTGACATTCATTCCTCCGCCTTAAAATGTGTATACCACCCTATCCTCTCTGGCTTCATATTCTGCAACAACTTGGCCTCTTAGTTATTTCTCCTTTGATTGCATTCCTCCGCACTCCACTCAGCTCCGCTTGACCACAATTCTACAGTGCTTGACCCCTATAACACATTCATGAGAAGTGATAGAGGTAGGGGACGTCACCTTAGTCATGGCAGAGGGTGCAAGTGGCGCCCAACAACTCTGCATGACGCCTCCATATCCACCCTCTTCAACCACAACATCCCCAACCACATTCGCTGAAAAGTAGTTGCCATGGAAGAAGAGGAGACCCACAGGGGATGCACGTCCCTTTGGGCTCTCTAAAATCTCCTAGCTCGACTGCTGAAGGACAAAGAACCGGACAAGGCCAAGGCAACCAATTGGATTATAGAGCTCTCCGCTCATTTCATTCACTCCTCTTCGCTGAAGAGACTAACCAAAGATCTTGGCATTGCTTAACCCCCGAACCTCCCGCCCCCCACTATGTCCCCTTTGCGCTCCCCTCCTGCCATCTCATCCTTTCCCTCCCCCCGTAAAGCTCCTCCTACTATGATGAATGATGCTTCTCCTCCCTCCCCCTTGGGCCTAACCCTTTCAAATACCCTTGAGGACCCCAACACAATGTAGGTTCAGTGAAACACCCAGGCTCGTGAAGGCTCCAACTTGACTATGATGTGGCTCCACAACATCGCTCACTATCCTTTGATGACATGACAAGCAACAGGTTGGTAACTGAGTTCCCATTTTGGCTCACAACTTACAAAGAGACTATGTTTTGGTTTAAAGATCACCAATGCAGTTACTCCTCTTCTGCTCAGCCTAAGTGTGCCCAATTTGACACAAAGAAGCTCACAATTGTGGTGCAGTTTGTCATTGCCCTTGTCCTTTAGTTTTCTACTAAGGCACTGTGAGGCTCAATCCTCTGTGATTTAATTATCACTATATTTCATATGTTGAACTCTATGGACAATGTAAACTTTGGTCTCCCCACCCAAGAGTAGAGATTTTTTCATAATACACTATGATTTCCTCTCTCTGAGGCAAGAGTTAGATCTCATGATTGTACAATATGTAAATTTTGTTCAATTAAGATAATCTAAACAAGTTTTTACAAAAAAAATTGTTGGTCTACAAAAATAGACTTGGTGGTTTTTAAAAATAAACTTATATTTTGATTAAAAATGTGAAATCTTGAATTATTAATTTGTATTTTTAAATTGATTAATTTAAATAATTTAAAATCATACTGGAAATCCAAAACATAGTTACCAAAAATTACTTTATTATAAATAATTTGGCATGATCTAATTATAGATAGAATAACTTTTTCATGACATTTTTTTTTGTTAATTTTAATCAAATTCTAGTCGAGATTTTCACAAACTTGAGTTCAAGTTGTTTAATTTGTATAATCCGAGTGTCTTGGGGTTTTTCGGGATGGTTAATCCATTTATGCATTCAAAAAACTATTTTAAACAACAAAAAATCACAATCTTATTTGAAATTGTATAACCAAATTTTGGTAAAAAAAACTATTTTATCTATAAATTAAATTACACCCCAATATTATTTAATATAAACATATTTGTAATTACAATTTACTAACATTTCATCAACCTGGGATACCTACATATAATTCAAAAATACTTTTATCTCTTTCTAGCTGCGTAAATAGAAAAATTTTGTTTTGTTTTTAATTTATGCTATCAATTAATTAGATTTAAAATTAATGTGACTCAAATTGTGAAAGGCAGACATGAACACTAAGAGACACGATTAGAGAATTCAAACCGAAGACCTGGCCATCCACGAGAGAGAAGGGTGGTTCGTGTCGCATTATCGCACCTCTATCGGTCACCCTATTGGCCCAGTCTGAAGCGCGTACATGTTGATTAATTTGGTTCAACACACAAAACAGACGGGGTCTTCTATTTAATTTGGTCGAGTAGAATGCCATAGACCGGACGTTTCAATGTCAGTTTGGCTAACATAAGGGAAAATAATAATCAAATCATCTATGTGTAATAGTAAATTTATATTAATAATGAAAGCATATATACATTTATTTATATATAATTGATTTAAATAATGAAATACATTGATTCATACTCATCATTTTTAATGTAATGAAATATTTTGATATATATTCCTCATTCATTATTCACCATTATAGAATCTATATTAATTTAAAAATTAAATTCATCATGTATCATTCTAGAATTTAATTAGTATTAAGCAAAACAAACTAGAGTAGATACTGAAATCTGAAGATTGGAATAGTAAATTGATATAACTAAAACTCAAAAATAGCAAAGAGTGACGAGTCAAAGAATCAATCTAAGTTACATAAAGAGCTTGGTGCTCTTGATTAAATATTAATTCCATACCCTCATACATGACAAAATCCAATGGAAACAGTGTAATCTGCCCAATCTTGAAATCTTGAAAAACTATTAAGTCTATTGAATTTTGACTAAGATCTAAAATTCTACCTTCTCTATATGAAATCCAATGAGGCTGGAACCACTCTATAACATCCTAAGCCACTTCATGGTAATGTTAAAAAATTAATTAAAGTGATGAAAATGAAAGATACAAGAGAATGTCATTTTTTATTTAATAATTTAACATTACCATTAATTATATAGCATTAGTAGGGCCCCATGAGGGCTTCACTGGGGGAGCAATACCATACCACGTTCATTCATATTGGGAATATATATTGAGGAAAAAATGACATAATATATAATATATAATATGGGTTAAAGGGTTTTTATATTCACAGGTATAAAATATGGAGCTCAAAGTTAATGAAAAAATATAAAGGGGTATAAAAAATATTAATGAAAAAATGGATACCTACAATATTTAGTGAAAGAAGGGGGTCTTTAAATTACGAAGATGTCTTGGCTTCATATTGGTGGGGGGTTAAATAATTTGATTTTTGGAGGTATTTTCCAATATGTAGTCAAATCAAGGGTATTTTTTAGTATGCCACAAACGCACGTGCTATGTCAGAGATTCATTGAGGGTTGAATATTAAGCTTCCCCACTCATAAATAATTGTTTTCAAGCAAAATTAGGGGAGGACGCCTAAGCCCTTTTTAGTGGGGATGCCCACAAACACTCCTTTTTGGGAAATACATCCCCCACTCAAGAAACATTCCCCCCTATATGTCTCCCTATGTATCCACAAAAAGGGGATGTGAATCAATGTTTCCTTAAGCGTCACCCCATCCCATGTGTGTCAGAAGCATGAGGTGCATGCACCCCGCCTTGGGGAACATGTCCCCATGGAACACTGGAAATTTGAAGACTTGCTACAAGAATTTAATAGGATAGATTTATGATCATGTTTCTTATTATTAGACTGTAAATCCCTTGCACATAGGAGTTTTATCCTTTGAAAGAATCCAAGATTAGTCCGTTGAAATTCTGAATTCAAGTCCGTCAACTCATAGATATTTGGTTCTCTTGTGAATCTAGGGTTTTGCCATATTTTTGTTGTTGTGGTGGACCAACCCTCGGATCCCAGATTATCAGTTATCTAACACCAATTAAAAAAACAAATTTCTAGCAATATCTAGATCGGGGAAATACATCCAGGCCTCAATGAATTTGGATTCAATCAGATATTTGGCATGGGACCTACATTTAGTAATTTGGGCTTGGAATATGTTTGTGCCTTCTAGTAATTTGATACTCCAAGTGAAACACATATTTCTGGATTAGTGAGTCGAAGTCATTGTCTGTTGTGGACCCCACATTGAGGGAAAAAGGTATATCTAGTAATTAACAAATCCAAACTACGACGAGTATGAAATACCTCAGATCAATTTGGATCCCTGATTAAAGTGTTGATGAGAGATTGTATCTAGGTGTAACAAAGTGTGGACCCCATGGATTTTGGGAAAATGTGTCGCCAACATATCTAACTCTAAACACATCTGAGGTAGTGAAATGTGGTACATTTGAATCCATCTATATCACGGTTAATGGAATTGAATTGAAATATATCTAGGCCACGATGAAGTATGAACAACCAGATCCATCCAAATTATGGATATAAACAAGAATTTTTGTTAAGTGCCTTGGGGTTTAAGCAATTGATAATCACATTGGTTATATGGAGTTTGAGCATTTTTTGTGTATAATAGCAAAGAGTTGTCAAACAGGAGATTAAAGGCTTAGCACCTTTAGAGTGTTCTGTAACCATATCACAAAAAAAGTAAAATATAGTTAAACAACTTGAATATAAGCCTCTTCAAGGGTGAAACCTCCTTTTACATCACCTAAATGAATAATTCTTGGATGATTCAAATGAAAAGACCTCCTTGGTATATATAGGAGTTTAAGGGGTCAAAATATAATTAGGACCTACATAACAATAATAA
>APFE031388170.1:30814-41349 GCA_000404065.3 Pinus taeda | reverse complement strand
AATGGTTTGAAATGAACTATCTCTATATATTTGATTATGCTTATTCTAGATCTGTATACTGACGCTTGTAATGATCTGATCTGGGTATAACTTAAGTTTGAAATCACTGCAAGTCATGTTTGAATATTTATAGATCTGTACGCGGGTTGGCTTTGGTGTAAGCACGTATGTATGCAGGATTGGTTCATTGTAGTAGCGTATACAATTTGAGCTATGATATTTGAAGTCACAGGTGGTTTTGGTTGTTGATGGGTTCTGATGACAGTTTAAAGATGCCAGTATTCTACATATCCTATTTGGTTGATTGTGTTTAGCTTCAGTATTGATGGATGAGAACTAATATTGGATCAGGATCATAATGACTCATATTTATGTGATCTAATGGACTAGATCTGGGTGCTAACACATATATTATCCTTGTATATGTATTGATCTGGTGTTTGGGTGATTCAGAATATTGATTGGTTATGTGCTTCAATGATATTAATGGGTCCAGTATGAAAATTGGATGAAACGTGGCCTTTTAGATTATGTGTTGTGCTTCAAGAGTATCCAGTCTGAAAATGTATGAAACATGGTACCTGGAGGAGAGAAGATTATAGGCTGGTGCCTACGTACTAGTATCTTAGCTAGTACAAGAACTATGGGGGTTGTAGCTCCTTTCCAGGAGAGACTGGAGAACGAGAGAGGGTTATACCTCTCTATAGGTAGAAGCCTGCATACTGGTATAAGACTGCACGAGTACATAAATATTGTAAAAGGATTTTCTTATTAAGAAGAATATTTAGATGACTTGCAGCAGGTGGTTTTCTCCCACATTGGGTTTCCACCTTATATCATGGTGTTCATGTGTGTGGCTTATGTGTGATGATTTGTTCTATTTTATTGCACCTGTTTACTGTTAATATGGTTGATAATGTTCTAATGCACTCATTAAGGATCAACTAACTGAATCATAAGAAGTTGTGGAAGTAGCATATATGAATCTAAATATGGAAATGAAAAAGTTTATTGATGTGATAATATTGATTCACCCCCCCCCCTCTCAGTATTATTTCCAACATTTTCAACCTCTAATGTTTATGAACAAAGAAATCAATTTCTAAAGCATGTGGGAGCCAAACTATTGCCTTTCCCATGTTGAGTCCCTCTATTGAAGATCATGGCAAATCTCCATAAATTAGTTATCCTTACTAAAACAGAAATTTAATTGGAAATGATCATTAATCCTATGACATTACTACTTCACTATATTTTTTGACCACAAAGAACTTATTTTTAAGTCTACCCTACAAGCCACCAAATTTATATCATATCCATGAGGTCAACACCAATTTGTAGTTCAAGATATAACTAAGTTGGAACAGACTTAGCTCTAGAACTTATGTTATTTTTCCACCCCTAATGTTTATGGACAAAGAGATATCAATTTTCTAAAACATGTGATAGCCAAAGTATTACATTTCCCATGTCTACTCCCTCTATTGAACATCATAAAAAATATCCATAAATTACTTATCCTTATTAAACCAAACATTTAATTGGAAACGATGATTGATCATTACCATGACATTACTACTTTTCTGCACTTTTTAACTGCACAAAACTTGTTTTGATATCACCATAATTTACTTTTGATAAACCAACCAAAATCCCCTCAAATAATATTTGGTGACACAAAGACCTAACAATTTTCATACAATTAATAATTATTTATTATCAGAAATACCTCACATTAAACAAAAGAAAATATTAAACATTTTATTTAATGGAATTTAATTCCCCTTCACATTCTCCACAGTCACATCTTTTTCCCTCCTAGTCTCTTCTTTCATTTCCATATCTTTCTTTTTGTTTGAGTGGTTTGTTATTCCTTGCATTCAATTATGGGGTCTCCGTCTTATTTTTTCATTTCAGTTTTCTCTTGTTCAACACATTTTTGTGAGGCCATCATCCCACACCTTCTTAAACCCAACGTTCACGTTCCACTTTCAGGAAGGAAGAAAACATCCTCACCTTTCACACCTTTAGGAAATATCCTTAGGCTCATATTTTTGGGTGTGGGATCAGGCAGGAGGCTATAGCTAGCTAAATGGAAGCTAAAAATTAGGGTGCTTATAATGATGGCTTGTGATATCGGGTTCTATGGGTGGTGGTGCCCCTCTTTTCACTCAATCAACTGAATCTCCTTTCTATGGTTATCAAACTAGAATTACAACCTGGTCATAGTTGGTGAGATCTCTACTTCCAGGTGACAGGGGGACTATATGATCTCTACAAACCACAAACTCAGTTATTTCACTTATATATCGCTCAGGGTTACTTGGATTTGGATCTACTAGCTTTTTTGTTGAGTAAGCTACTGGATCATTCATTGGCTCCATATCAATTTAACCTGGAACCAGACCTACTACTTAAGTTGTTGTGGAAACTACTGATTCCAGGTAAACTCACTTTCGAACAGTTACCAAAATGAATTCTTGAATTTGTGTGAATTACTTATTTTAACCAACTGGTCCAATCTGAACTATCCCACCTAGGTTGAGTAGTGTGGCATACAACTCGTTATTGGGACCAGTTGGCATAAAATCTATTATTACCCTTTGATTGGATATTGACAGATGGGTGAGGATTATGTGCAGTTATAATAGTTTCAAGAAAAAACTCAGTTTAGATGTATTGTTCTGTGGATGCTTATCAACAGTTGCTTGTTAGAAAAAATTTATGACATACACCTTAAATGATTGAAAATTCATTCAGTTATCCTCATTTTCTAAATCACATAGTACTCATGAATATTTTTTGTGTTTTAGGTTCGAGCATTGCAAGCAAGAGGTTCCGAGATACTTAGATATTAGTAATGGGGTCTTACAACTAGACGTGAATGTATTTTGTTAGAGCCTTTCCAATTTCAAAGTTGGCTTTAGGGTGCATAACCCCAGGTGGATTTGATTGTATCTTTCCTTAATCTGGAATTAACATCCTTAATGGATTTAGCGCCATACCTTGTGTTGTGCCTTCTGGTCCTCTTTGGCTCATAGTTGTCATCTTTGTGATGTCCAAGACAATTGAAATTATTACCACAGTGGCATATCCACTTTGAAAAATCTGTGAAATGTGTTAAGACATTTAAACCCTCAAAATCATGTGATCTTAACTCTCAGTTAACCTAAGTACTCTTCGGACCACAGATAACAGAATCTTCAACAAAAACAACTTGCATATCAAATCATCAAAACAAGAAAAATACATACAAAATTTATATGTCTCTCTTACTTGCAAAGCCTTTCAGATTCTATTTTCCCCTTCAACCTCATTAAAGGTGAAAAGCAACATAAAAATGTAGAATGATTGACCAGATAGAATCATATAAGTAAGCTTTCTTCACAGGAACTTAACTAAGTCACCAAAATGATCCACAAGGGAAAAGAATTATCTTTAAAGTTAGAAAATACAACTAAAGACAAGTTTCCATGAATTGCAGGCAAGGATATGTACTACAAAAATTTAGTCATGCAAACTGAAAGAAGATAGAAAACACTCTTTATCATTGCCTTCATAATACAAGTTCCTGAACTACCACAAGTAGCATGATCTGTTTCCTTTGATTCATTTCATTTACAGAGAGATACAAATGTGCATTCAAAATTATAGAGGTATTATCATTCCATTTTCACGGGACTACATTCTAAGATTCCCATAGTTAATTTTATATATTGTACTTATATGACTAACATTGACGTGCATACCTACAACTCTACCCTAATCAGAGTATGCTTTGCTCTTGACAAATCAATATGATTGAAATCTGCAACAACCTTCATTGGTAGGCTCAATGGAACTAAGCTATTTCCTTGAAGTTGTGTACAATGTTCTTCAGCATCAACCTAAGCACAGATAATCACAAATGCAAGGCCATTGTAATCAAATTTTTGCAGGATATTAACAACAGTATCAAGGGTCTTTCCTAGCATAACCTCCATCAAAACTTGCACGTCATAACCCTATTTGTTATAATTGTCATTGTGCAATAATACACGATATGGTGGAGATGTCTTCCTTGATTTTCTTTTATAATAGTAACAAGCAAATAGAAAGAGACTTAGAAGTTGCATCGAAGGCATCAGAAATTCTAAAGACATCATATCTATTTCATTGACAATGAAAATAAAATTCAAGTAAAATTCTAGTCACATACACTCTAATAACCATGTCCTTCAGAGTAGATATCTTTATTTGACAGAAGTTCTACATAAGGTAATACAATGAAACAAGAACCTATTGATAGGTCATCATTCTATTTACCATAGATCAAACTCCAATTCTCGACTAGGTGTATTTTTCTCAATTGTTGGTGTCTCTATCAATTTGCTACCTTTCCCCCACGGTGAGGTTGATCTGATTGCAAAAAACACCCAAGTCATGCATGTCCCTTTTGACTGTGATATTTTGTCACCTTAGAGACTTTGCAACGTTGTTGTCTTGTGTCTGTTCTCCTTACATTGCCCTCTTTGTACATGCAGTAGATCACATGTATGTAATTGATAATAGGTTGCTACATAGTTTTCATCTGATCAGCCATCTCCCATGTAGCTTCATTTGGACCCAATTACTTCCTCTACACTTTAGCCTACTCGATTGCTCTAGTCTAGAGCATGAGTTGTTTCCGCTACAATATGCACGAAGGTTTTGGTTGGAATTATCCTTGTGGTTCCACTTGTAATATTGGGTGTGTGTTATATTCTTTCCACAACTACCCCTGGATTTCTCCTTTTGGACCCTATCTTAGGTGGGAAGACCTACCTATTGTTTTGTGCATGGATTTCGCACATGCTTTTGGGCATGATGGTTTTCTGCCCATGGCAGTTTGTAGATCCGGTCAAAGGAACTATGATTATTTTCTAATCCAAGGTTAATGGATTGGGTATTATGAATGTTTTGGCATGTATATATATGTATTGTTACATTGAAACGAATAAAATTAAAAATCAACTTGGCAGTCCCAGGTTTGGAATTCATGGGAAAATCTCTATGTATATATTTTTTATGTTTTATGCTCTTGCCATTGTTTAGTTTGTATTTTTTAAGAATTCGTTTGTAGTTAATTTTTGTACAGGTTTAAAACCTACATGTAATACAAACCATTCAATCATATGATCATCATCCTTCACGTATATTTTAAGCAATGAAACATGGAAAACATCATGGACTTTCCCTGTCGGAGGCAGTGCAAGTCGATAGGCGAATGGTCCAATTCAGTAGAACCATGTTGCATCTTTAAGTATTCAAAATCTGACTCCATTGTGTCTTCCTCAAGAACCTCAAGAAAGCTTCTCCAATTTCCCCCCTCCAACTGACTTGCCAATACATATTTCTAGGTATTCTTAAACATTGACCACTGGGATATACCTTTCTTTGGGGGCATATACAACTCCCCATAAAGTTTCCCAATTATTTGAGAGTTCTGCAAGTTTTACTGATCATTGGTCAACTGGTATTGCAACATCTGCTATTGGGCTAACCAATTGTCTTGAAATTTGGGGTATGAAAAATTACACTGCACCGTTTTTGAATAGTCATGCAGGTGTCACCAGCTTTCAAAATTTTAGTCAACAACATACTCAACAGATGAATCATCTCCATCATGGATGGTATAGAGATGATGAAGCACTTGTTTTTAATGGGATGACAACTACATGTGAAGCAACAATAGCTTCAATACAAGGCTCAACAACAACAAAAACAGTCTTGGTGGTCTACGAGGTACTTTGGTTGAGATCTGTAGGTTCTATGAAGCCAATTCTAGGAATGAAACAGTATGTGCATTGATACGATGATAGTGCTTTCAGTTTTCCTTATCTACTTTTCTATGTGCAAAGAATGGAATTTTCCAGGTGATTAGTTTTTCTTGTTGAATTTACAATCAAGCATTGCATCTCTATTTCTCATTAGATTATATATCTTTCATTGTAGATTGTATATGCATGTACTTTAGATATCTTTCCTGGTAAAAGGGTAGACCATAGATTCTTCGATTGTTGGACAAGAGTTGAAGAGGTTTCCTTTCAATAGTTGTTTGTGGTTTTAATAGGATCCAATCAGGAAATGCTCGTTGGTTGGAGTTTGAGAATTCCATCTGTGATGGAGGCTGCTCCATTGGCCATTTGACCAAATTCTCATTTGTATTTTCTCTAGACATGAAGGAACTTCATAGATGATACTAGCGACGGTCTGGGAGAGCACATATTCTGAGATAACATCAAAATTTCTGCTTACTTCCAATATATGTTGTTAGGATTATTATGTTTTGTGCATGGTATACTTTCATGCATTCATGTGAAGGCCCCTTCCTACATTAGACTGGGTATTTTCTCTTAACATTTATTTTAAATGTTCCTCTACAGGGTGAAAAGCCTGAGAGGGTGGTGAAATTCATGGCCATAAATTCATTGGTGATATCGTTGTTTACAAGAAAATAAACTATTTATGTGGGTCTTATTATCCCTCCACATATTAGTATTTACTTCATTAAATATCTAGCACAACTTATTTATGATATTAAGGAAATTATAGAATAATAACTAAAAGGAAGAATTTTCATTTTACTTTTTAAAGGATATGTACACATTGTTTTATTATGAGCTATTTTATTTTTATTCAGTTCTTAAAGTGGTCTAAGAATTTGGTATGCCTTGGGATATCCTAGAAGGAGATGGTTTGGGCATTCCAATTGAATATTATAGGGCTTTGTTCCTAAAATTTATATGTAGTTCTATCAACTAATCTATGCAAAATGCATTTTATAATTTATGCTTAAATACTAGTAGGGCCATTTTTTTTTGACATTTCTTTGGACCTGCTAACATTCAGGGGATCACCCCGGTATGAAGTCCCAACTAGAACTCACACCATTTGGTGTGGGAGTCCCATCCGATATGATGGCCAGGTTTCCATTGTCTTGATGATTTGCCTCAATTCTTGCTTATCAGCATAGGAGAGTGGTCTACTTTGTCTTCAGGAAGTGAGGTTCACATGCCTAGTGAGTGTAAGTGTACTCGTGTCAATGGTTCTTTCACTGTGAGGGGAAGAGGGTGAAGATGAGTTCCAGGTTGAAAGGGATCAGTCCCAACTCAGCTAGTAACACACAACCCAATGGGACATACACAGCTTCCAGTGGAGTATTCCACACGGATGCGGAAGTCACAACATACAAGGTAAGATAACACATACAACACTCATGGATCAATCCGAACGAGTGCAATGGTTGTTACAACAAGGTTCATGTGAAAGGTATTCCTGATGTCCTGCATAGCAGTCGACACAGACAGGACAACATTAATAGCATATACAAAACATTTCCATTAATAGATTATGAATTACAACAATTGAAACAATTCATATGTAGAACATAGGTTAAAGCGACATGCATTACAAGTGTTAAATACCAATCTTACAACAAATACAATACATGTGTGAAAATGTGTTGGCCTATTAACAGGATTCCAAATTAAGAGAAAATTCCAAGACACATCATTACACCATACATCACTAACCCCGTCAGCAAGGCGTTGGAGCCTCTACTTACTCGTCAAAAAAAAGATTACAGGCCCCCTTGGCTATGTGGGAGGAGCTAAGGTGAAAAGTCCTTTCTATGTACAAATGAGGGGGTATTTATAGCAAAAGGTGAAACTAACCCTTGTGGCTATTCAAGAACACTCATGACTATTCGACTTCCATGACTTTTAGACTTACATGACTCTTTTTTCACAAGTGGATCTCTTGGACTTCCATGTTACATCACATCGATTGACAACATAGCCCATAGTGTAGATGTGGGTGACATGACTCATGACATGACTCAACATGACTTGACATGAAAATGTTGGTACATTGTTGCTGTTGAAGTGTATGTCAAGCTATAGTGCTACTGGGTGATGGATTTATTCATGATGTATCATAGCTTCACCTCTGCATGGTGAAGTGCGTGGAGTCTTCAATGATCCTTGGTTCACTTGATGAAGCTTTAGCATGTTGTTCCTTGCTTTCATGCTGGAAGGCTTGATAGGCTCAACTATTCGTGAAGGTGCATGTTCGACGCATTTGTCTTCTTCACATGCTTCGTTCGTTCATCCATTGGTTGACCTGCCCTTCTGCATGTGCTCCCTTCATTCATCCCGTTCGTTGTCTTGCCATGTTTGTTGGTGTACCTGTACCTACATTCCCTCATGACGAGACAACATCGAATCCAAAAACCTCCTAGTCTACCATGACACATGATCATTTCAGATGCAGGTGACTAAGAGAGACAGAAAGGTTGTGAAGCGAGATGATGGCTCCGGGCACTGCTGATGAAAATTATGCAAGAGTCACTAAGTGATCAAGACGGGAAATTTGAGTCGACAGTGACTCTCTGTGAGGTCTAGCTCAGTTGGGAGGAAAAATTGTGCAAATTTTGGGAGGGACAGTTTGGGCTGCAAGAAGGCAAGGTGGACATGCACTGCACATTTTTCAGAACGAACAATTAGTGGGGTCTAGATAGCCAGATTTGTGCAATTTTCCAAAGGAGTGGGTTAGGCTGCATGATGGGTCACTTGGCAGGGATTGCATAGTTTTCTTGGGGAACTTTCTGGGAGACTGGTAGTCTTAACTACGCAATTCCCAGAGGCAAATTCTAGTCTGCTGTTGGGGTCAGTAGCATCCAAAACTACGCAATTCCCAGAGGTAACTTCCAATTGGCTACTAGGGTCACTAACATCCAAAACTGCCAATTGGCTGCTCAGTCACTAGCAACGGAAACTATGCAATTCCCATAGGGAACTCACAGACTGCCATTAGGAGCTGCTGGTAGGAAAATGCATCAAGGCTGGGAGGTCATGCTGCTGATCATCTCTACATAATTTCTGAGATGAACAACTGGTCGACTATCCGCATGATTGACTAGGAAAATTACGCAATTTTCTAAAGGAGACAGGGATTGACACTTGGTGTTTGTCTGGCCTATATGCGTAATTTCCTCAGTAAGTTGAGCGAGTGAGGTTAGTGGCATCTATGAAAATTCTTAAGGGAGTCAATCCGGGATGATCGCCAGGTCCGAATGTCTTGGTGGTCAACATAAGATTTGATTGCATTTCTTGCAGGCAACACGGCTTGAATAGGCTAATTTGGTGTTTCTGCACTTGTCTGGTTGACAGTCGATTAAGTCGATGAAAGGGTGATGGTTCAGGTGTCAGAGTCGAGTTTGGTCGTCAGAACGTCAACAAAATAACTAAGTGTGTGAGCAATCGAAATATGCATAGGTGATCATACAACACACACTCACATGAATTGACGACGAAACGCCCCAAACCATCCAGACACACATGTTTAACATGAATGATCAATAGTGTAAGTGACGAGCATGACACTCATGATTGATCATTTATGATCTAGATCAAGGATAATTTTAGGGGCGAATGTTCGCCCTTTGGCGAAATTAAGGGGTTTTAAATTTTTAGTGGGTGAATATTTTGTATCATAGTACATTTTTACAAATCACCTCAAATAGCCCACTTTATTTTAAGGGAGAGGGTAAAAAAGGTAAATTTAGCCCTTGAAATTAGGAGTTACAACCTTCCATTCGCCCATTTTCAAGAATAGGTTTTATTTAAGTGAATCCATTCACCCATTTTCAAGAATAGCTTTTATTTAAGTGAATCCTACGGGCCAAATACCATATTTATAAAAGAGATATGGTAAATTAATAAAAATATAAATAAATGAGAGGTATGATTAATAAATAAAACATTTTTTATATTTACTCCGTAACTCACCTTATATACATGTAAGGGTGTAAACAAATAAAAAAATAAGTAAAGTGGAGGTATGGTAAATAAATAAAACGTCTTTTTATACTTACTCAAAATGTATGGTAAATAAATAAAAATATAAATAAACTAGACGTATGGTAAATAAATAAAACATCTTTTTATATTTAGTCCATAACCCTCGTTTTATTTATGAAGGCTCAAGAAAAAGGGTTTTATTTAAGTGAATCCTATGGGCCAAATACCATATTTGTAAAAGAGGTATGGTAAATTAATAAAAATATGGGCCAAATACCATATTTGTAAAAGAGGTATGGTAAATTAATAAAAATATAAATAAACGAGAGGTATGGTACAACGTTTTTTCATATTTACTCCGTAAGTCACCTTATATTTACGAACACTCAAAAAATGGGTTATATTTAGGTGAAACCTATGGGCAAAATACTATGGGACAAATACCATGGACTAGATTGTTATTAATGCCATGCAAAAAAACCATTATTAACCCATGCAAAAAACCATTATTAACCCTAATATTAGAACTAATAAAAATATGGCACATGGTATTGACCCATGGTATTCACCAAAATGGCACATGGTATACACCCATGGTATTCACCTAGAATGTAGCCTATTTAAATGGGGGAATTAAACTAGCATAGATCCATCTTTACTCTGGATCTACTAACCCCCGAGAGGTATCAAATATCGTGATATGCAAACTAGCAT